>JANHZU010002463.1:0-19718 GCA_032468055.1 Acrochordus granulatus | reverse complement strand
GAGCTTGGGAAGACTCCGGGAGGCAGTGCAAGACAGGGGGGGCTGGCGTAATGCAGTCCATGGGGTCGCGAAGAGTCGGACACGACTGCGCGACTGAACAACAACAAGCAATTGAAGGCAGTGACCCCTCCCATTTCTAGCAGCTGGCAGTCCAAGCCTGGCACCTCTGGCAACAGTTACAGCCCTGGAGATTTTGCCTTCAGTCAAGACTAGACTAGCCCTCTTTTGAAAACCATGCAAGGTGGGGACCATCTTAACATGCTGGCTGAAAAATCCCTTTCCTCAAAAGTCTATTCAGCATTATTGGATGACAACTGGGTTGTGGCATTTTAAAGTGGGGGGATGTGTGGAATTCTTCACTTTCTCTGTGGACAACAGAAAATACAAGGAAAACAAGCATAATTCATAGAGTAACCAAAATTCATGAGCTGGAAATAACACATAATATTAATTTACTAGGATATCATGTTCTGGCTATGAAATAATTTTCTATTAAAGAAAATGCTTCAGTTGCTTTGAAGTTCCAACATTTTGTTCATCGCAGCTTTTCCCTATCTGGAGCTGGGGATGATGGGAAGTGCAGTTTCACCTCATCTGGAAGAAGGCAGTGGATCAGAAGGTCTCCTTTCTTCTGGTTCCTCCAGCAAGACCCCTCCCTTGGCTCCTTGCAGATGCAGCTGCTTCCTTGTTCTGACTGGACTTTCCTTAACTCTTCATAGGTGGCTTTTGATGCCGTTCGGGGATTGACAGAATATGGGGACACAGCCTTGGACAATGTGGTGGTCAGGAGAGGATCTTGCAGTAAGTGTCTGCTTCCTTAATTCAGCTTTTCAGTTCAAGATTATTCCCGTGTATTTGATCTTAGACTGCAGAATCAGGGGATCTTTCAGAAGATGTCCTGAGCCATAACTGCTCCCAGATAAATGCAGGAAGTGGAAAGGAGCCATCGAGCATCTCTCAGCTCTGCGGGACATGTGAGGGGCCTTCCAGACTCCAAAATACTCAGGCCTCATGTGAAGAACCCACAGAGAGGTTATTCTGAAGTGATTCAACTCTGTCTGATGATATATCATGATATATCATTGTGTTTAAAGCTCACTAGGACTCTTCTTCCCATAAGCAAAGGCCAAACTAGGTTGAAGGTTGTCTGAGACACGGTAGAAACACCAAGAGCTAAGCCAGGCTAAAGGCAGCAAATCAAGGGAGACATTTAATTAGCCAGTATTACAGCTCCACCTAAAGACCAGAAGCTTTTTCAGCCTCCAGACTGAGAGGACCAGAAAAGTGTTTTAAGACAAGTAGCACGATGGAACAAAGTCACATCATTGAGGAGGAGATGGAAAATTATTTTAAAACCTGATCGTTGTGTGTAGCTACAGACTTTCAAGAAAGTGTAGTAATCTTTTTTAATTCTAATTCTTTCTAATTCTCTAGAAAGTGGTAGTAATCTTTCTGGAAACACACAAATGAACATACATGTGTATGTGCCCTTTGCATACACATCTCTTTCAGGACTATCCCTGTAGGTTGGGGAAGGGTTCCTATCTCAGATCAGCTCTTGTAGGCCCTGAAGTGCACAAAATCACCCCAGGACTGATGAAAACCTGACCTCCTTTGGTTTAGCCAGCCTTTCCTGGGTGCACCACTAATTACAGAGCGCTAATGGTGAGCAACAATACTTACAGATGCTCAAATGCTCAGGCTGATTTGCTGCACAGGCTGCTCTAGGATCACTGGGCCCTGAAAGGGAAGGGCATCGACTTCCTCTTCTCCCAGGGATGTCCCCTTTTGCAGCTGCCCTTGCTTTGGGTGGCAAGCGCACTTGACAGACTGCCAGCTTCTGCCCCGGGACTTCGCCCTGCCGTTAATCAGCAGAATTCTAATTACCTCTTGCTTAAGCTGTAATCAGCTGTAATCAGTGAGAGTGGCTCGGAAAACCGCTCGACTGATTTTGCTATCTCGGAAAGTGTTTGACAGGGAAGAAGTTTCAAGCCCTATAATATGTTCGAGATGAGCTTGAGCAGTTTCATGGAGCAGTTCTGCTTCCTTGTATACTGTCAGCAGGATGCTCGCCATTTCCTCCTTGTGCACAAGTAATAGTTGAATCAAAGTTCAACAGGTCAGAGAAATGCCCTGAATTATCAGGCTATTTTGAAAAACAGCACACAGTTCTGGCTGTACAACCGCTTTACAAGTAGTGCTTGGCTCACAACGGTAATGGATCCTCCCCATTATGGGCCCAAGTTGTGATGGTCATTAAGTGATCACGTGATCATCTCATTTAATGACCCCCACCCCTAGTGTCCCTGATGAAGTTGTTAAGTGACCATGCAGGTGGTTAAGCAGAGCACAGGTGCTTCGGGGATATTCTTGGGTGGCCCAGCATCGGCTCACGCCCACCTGCCCTGAGCCTTCAAAGCCTCCACATCCCCTGAGGCATCCTGCACTCTGCCTCCTGCTCCTCTGAAATCCTGCGGGCCTTGGGCCTGTTTCACCCCCACCAGACCCTATAGCCTCCTCCCCTCCCCTCCCCTCCCCACTCCCACTACCCATCACACCCTTGCCTTTTAAAGATATCCATACTTCACATTGGGGAAGGAGGGAGTGCTGTTCATTCCTTGGTGGTATTGTCCCCAAAAACAGGTCATTTGCTTGGTGTCGAAGCCAAATAGACATCCAAACACGAGGTGTGGAATTTTAGATATTTTTACTGAGGTACCAAAACTAAAGGACTCCAAGCCTTAAAAGAAGCTGGAGCCCTGAGCATGAGTTGTCAGTGATTTTTATAAGAAAATATCCAGCCACATGTGCAGCCCCAACCCCTCCTGCAATGTGTAGCAATAATTGGCCATCTGTGTTTCTACACCCTAAAGTTTCGACATTCCTTAATTTTCAAAGCTATCAGTTAAGTGTTACATCCCCGATAATTCTCTAGGTTAAGACAACTTGCAAGGTCTTCTGAAATGTTGCTCTGTTATCTTGTAGCAGTCACTCCCTCTTTCTTGGCTCTTCTAACCACACATCTCTAACAAGCAAGCCACCTAATTTATTAAAGTTAGCTATGCTGTGAGTTAACATTTGTAAAAGTAATTATTTTGCTTACCATTCCATCACATGGTCACCACACTCACATTTCTCAAAGTGGCAATAACCAGGTAACCCTAGACATGACCCTTCAGTATCCCTGGCTGCATTGCACTGTCCCAGAAGTAGCTGCCATTTTACAGAGAAGTTGCCATCTCTGGGAAGTGGCTGGTTTCGGGGACAACTTCTGACAGCTACTTCAAAGACTGCACTATGTGGCCCAGGGATGCTAAGAATGGAGCACCTGCCCTCCTTCCCCAATGCATGCTCCAAAGCTCTGAAGTTCCAACACCTGCAAGGAGCTGGTGGGATGGGATGGGAAGGAAATAGGTGAATGACCAAGGAATAAAGGTGAATGACTGAGGGAGAGCTAAAGGGATTGTAAATTTGAAACCAGGTCATAAAAACACTTTGGGGGGTTCACTGTAACTTCAAAAAGTCATTAATAGACCAGTCATAAGTGGAGGACTATTTGTAGACCTATTTAAGGGGAAGCAGGGATTGCCTGCCACCTCACTTTTGCAGATCACAAAGGATTCCAGGGAGGGTTTGTAGGGCACATGAGCCGATGATAGCGGGATGTGAGACCAGAATTGCCAAACTCTTTTCTAGAGAAGAGCTGGCAGAAATGAGAGGTCAATCCTACTTTTAGTTTTGCAAACAGATTGATTCCACATCTGAGTAGTACATCTTTCACCATCACTCATCATTTTCCTTTATTAGGTTATTTTTCCCAGCATTCCTAAGGAGGGATATCTACCCCTAGAAAAACAGTCCAGAAGAAACCTCAGTTGGCAGGAGGATGCCTTGAGTAGAAGAGGCAACTCCTGAACATAGATTTAGTTCACAATCACAACTCGGCTTCAAGACTGAAGAAGTCATACTGATTGTACTAAAGGTCCCATGCATACCTCAATCTTAGAACAAAACAAAACCTCATTTTCCTTTTCAAAAGGGACAACAACTACCTTTGCTTTTCTCAATGTGCTCCTTGAATGCCATGTCATTGACGAACAGGGACTCCAGGGTCCTGTGTGTACATACCGAAAGGCAAGACAAAGGCTGGCTTACCCTCCCGTTTCCTATGCCGTGGGTCCCTGTTTGTGTGTGAAACACAGTTGAGAGGAAATCACACATGACCGTTCTCTGTTTAACTTGGATAACCATTGTCCTTGGGGATTCCACTGTCAGCCCAACTTCTCCCACCTCATATGATTCTCCTCAAAGCCACAGCAGATCCATTCTCCTCATTTTGGAAGCCTGAATTTCCAGCAGCGTCAGCCCATAAAAACACTCTGTCTCACCAGCGGCCTCCAGTGCCATTCCCCCTCCTTTGGCAGGGCTTCAGAGACCTTCCTTCCCAAGATACATCCCGGTCTCTTTTCTGTTGCGTTCCTCAGTGTCTTGCGATTTCTCCTGCTCCTTTGAGGAGGACTTTTGCTCCTGGACTCAATCATCCACTGACAGCTTTGACTGGAAACGGCACAAAGGCCCAACATCCTCGCCGGACACAGGACCCTTGTACGACCACACCACTGGAGGTGAGGCTGGGGGAGATTTGTCTTCCCTAATTCCCAGAAGAACAAATCCTTGTTTTTTCCTTCGCCATTTACCTGATGGAATGCAGTACCTGCTCAGTGCAGGAATCCCAAGGTGTCCAAGAGAGCGTGTCCAAGAGAGGGATAATTATTTTATTCATGAAAATAATTATCTGTCATCCGACTCAGGCCCTGTGACTGTAGGTGGTGTGCAAGAAGAAGAGAAAAGGGGAGAAGCAAGCAACAGCAATGTTTCTCCTTAAAACATCCCAAAATAACAACAGGACAATCAGAATTAGATTTTCTGTCACTCATAATGGAGAACTCTGCAAGGTGTGAGCAAAGGCCTGCAGGCTGAGGGTTATGGAGCCTCTGCCTGGACATTTCTACCAGCTTTCTTCTTGCCTTCCCCTTCTCTTGGACTTCCTACATGTAACACTTCCAGTGTAGAGGTTGAAACATGCAGAATGGCATATTTAGCCATTGCCGCCACTCTGCTCTGAGATTGTGCCCCGGCTACACTCCCATCTAGACCATGGGAGTTCTCCATTTCCATGTGCCCAGGACAAGAGTTTTGCCAATGAGAGGCTGCATTTGCCAGGGTTTTCAGACAGACAGATTGCACCCTTGGAAATTCAAGGCATCAGATCAGAGGAGCTGCTCTGAGGAACCTGAGGAGACTCCGGGCAGCTTGGGCTGCACTGAACTGTCTCTGAACTGAACCAGGAAGCCGTCGCTCTGATCTCTGTGTCTTTCTTTAGGGGGTTATTTCATTTACCTGGACGGAAGCGATGCCAACACTGGAGACGTGGCACATCTGGTCAGCCCCACGTGCAACCTTCAGAGGCCCCTGTGCTTCCGCTTCTGGTATCACATGTATGGTGTAGCCCGCACAATGGCGCTGCGCTTTTATGTCCTCTTGGATGACGCAGCACCTATTCTGGTCTGGTCAGAAATGGGGAACAAGGGCAACCGGTGGCAGACAGCAGAATTCAGCGTGGTTCACAAAGGAAGGGTGAAGGTAAGACCGAGGATGGCCGTTCGACAAGCAAACATCTGGCCGATATCATGGATTCCTATCCCTTGTTGAAACAGACTGGAGATGTTCTTCTCTTCCTAGATACTGCTGGAAGGAGTGCGGGGAGAAGATTTCCGCAGCGATGTGGCCGTAGATGACATCTCTGTAGAGGATGGTGACTGCTCGTGTAAGGCTTCACAACTTAACATCTTTTCTCAGAGGTGGTGGGCTTGTTCCATAACTTGGAGTTCTTTCCCATTGTGAATAAGGAGGGACCTATACCCCAGGAACCCATTTCCACAACTTAGAACCTACCTCAGTTAGCATGAGGATGTTTTGAGAGGGTGGGTTCAATGTGTTGTCCCCAAAATGGGCTGTTAGCTTGGTGTTGAAGCCCAACTGACATCAAACGCAAGGTGTGGATTTTAATGGCTTTTTATTGCAGTACTGCGACAAAGAGGACCTCGGCTCTTAAATCGGCTGGGCCCTGGTCATCAGTTCTCAGTGATTTTTATCGGAAAATACACACCCACATTTGCTGTCCCAACCCCTCCCGTAACATGGACATTACGTGTAGCAATTATTGGGCTATCTGTGCTCTACATTCCTCAGATCTACAGAGCTATCAGCTACGAGTTACATCCCCCATAAATCTCTAGGGTAGGACAGGAAAATAAGGTCTTCTGAAACATTTCCCTCTTGGCCATCTGGTCTCTTATCTCCAGATATCCTCCCTTCTTGCTGTTCAAGCAAGCAAGCTAATGTCTTAAGGTTAGTTATGCTGTGAGTTACATTGTACAAGCATAATTATTTTCTTACCATTCCATCAGACCATCACCACACTCACATTTCCAGGCACCTCAAATGGTACAGATGTTTCCTCCCTCTCTATGCCCCCAGGGAGGAACATCTGGATCACACACCCAAGTGTGCTTCAAGATTGGACAGGAAGACTTGGTGATGTTTTAATGATCCTTTACGTTGCTCAGTCTTGGAGGAAAACACAAATGCCATTTCTCTTTTCAGCATGGACAACAACCACCACAACGACAACAACTTGCACTGGATGTACAACCACACCAACACCATCCCCTCCCACCAAAGGTGAGTGTCTTTGAGGCCGAAGCAGATCTTTTCTCCACATCCCTTCTTCCAATGGGCGTTTGGTCGTGGTGGCTATGAACGGGGGAGTTGCAGGTGATTAATGAGCTGAGTGTTTATCCCAGAGCTGACAGAGTTGTCTCCCTATGGCCTCCTTCTCTTCCCTACTGAAATTCCTTGACGTTGAGTAAATGCTGCTGCAGACCTCCAGGCATGTTCCTGAGGACTCCACTTGACCCTATGATGCTACTGGGGCCACAGGAGACTGTGGCCAAGTACAAGGCAAAGTTCCTTGGGCCATTGGAGCTACTGAGAAGGAAGGAGGAGCCCCCACTGTTCGTTTCACAAAGGTGGGGCTACAAGTGTAGCCTCTGCTTATTCCCGTTTCAAACTAGCTCACGCCGGCCTATGTCCGAACTCCCTTTGTTCTTTCCAGAGTCCTGCCTGGTGTCTGGTGACCCTCACTACTACACTTTTGACAAGCAGACACACCATTTCATGGGCAACTGCACCTATACTCTCTCCCGGCTGTGTGACCAGAACAGCTCTCTGCTCCCCTATTTCAATGTGGAAGCCAGCAACGAGCACAGAGGGGGCAACACACACGTCTCCTACGTTGAGAGTGTGGACATTGTTGTCTTTGGCATCCGGGTCACCCTGGGAAAGGGAAGAATAGCGAAGGTACGTGGAGCTGCTTCTGGAGAACAGGTTTGCTCCAAAGAGAGGGCACAAAAGAGTACCTTTGTTCTTGCGTCTCCAACAGCCATGCCCGAATCTCTTTCTAGGTGGATGGGGAGCCAGTTGTCATCCCCTTTACCCCAAGACAGGGCGTGAAGATTTTCTCCAGCGGCTTCTACACAGTGGTGTCTACGGATTTTGGGTTGAGAGTCAAGTTTGACGGAGACCACCAAGTGGAGGTGTCCCTCCCCAGCACGTACAAGGGTGAAGTCTGCGGCATGTGTGGAAACTACAACGGGAATCCTTCCGACGATTTCCTCAACCCCCGTGGGGAACTAGAGCCTGACTCCATAAGCTTGGGCAACAGCTGGCAGGTGGCCAACCTCACCAGGTTTGTAGCTTATATCTCGGAGCAGCGTTTTTTGCCCAGCATGCAGGTTGCAGAGTACTGAACCGTGGTGTGGCTTTTGTCTCCAGTTGTTCCTCAGGCTCCACTCCTGTCTGCACAGAGGCTGAGAAAGATGCAGCCAAGAGCAGCCATTTCTGTGGACGCCTGACAAATACCAGCGGACCATTCAGACACTGCCATAGCGTCTTGGACCCGACAGGGCATTTTGAAAATTGCCTTTATGATCAGTGCGCCTTGCATTTAGATCCAGGCTCCCTCTGCAGAAGCTTGCAGTCCTACGGAGATGCCTGCCAATCCCTGGGAGTCACCATAGAGCCCTGGCGGAACACGACCTTCTGTCGTAAGTTTTCTGGCAGCAGGACCTGCCGTCTGCCTTGAGTCGGGGGGAACATCTGTGTGAACAGAGAAGTCTGGGGCTGCACTGAAGGAGATGGGGTGTTTTCTCTGTCTCTCTGAAGAAATTCACTCCCATTGAGTGACGCACAGATATCCCCGTGTTCTCTCTTGGAGACACATTGTCTGCAACTCCAGCTTCTCTTGGAGGGCAATTATTTTAAATCTCTGGCTGGGATCCTGGAGAACAGGGGATGCAATCTAGTAAGGGACCCTCCCCCCAGTGAGGGACTTGCGCCCACCTCCCTGGAGGGATGTAGCATGTTCTTTGGGATCGAGTCTTTGGCGCTGAGCTCACGGAGATCCCCTTACTTCCTGCAGCCATTCGTTGCGCACTCAACAGTCATTATGAGCCTTGCGCCAACGCCTGTCCATCCACCTGCATGAACCCAACTGCCCCGGACACCTGCCATTTGCCGTGCACAGAAGCCTGCGTTTGCGACCCCGGCTTCTTCCTCTACAACGGCACCTGTGTGCCCAGTCAGCAGTGTGGGTGCTGGCACCAGGGTAAGCACTATCCAGTGGGCTCCGCCTTTTGGACTGATGACACCTGCACCACCAGATGCACATGCCCCAGTCGAGGTGGCCAACTCAGATGCTCCGCCGATTCCTGCACAAACAATCATTACTGCGGAGTCCAAAATGGTGTCCCAAGCTGCCGCCCTCATACGTATGGGATCTGCCGCGTCCACAACGACCCCCATTATAACACCTTTGACAAAGAGACACACCACTTCATGGGCAGCTGCACCTACACCCTGGCTAAGGTCTGCGCCAATGAGACGGGGCTGCCCGACTTTAACGTCGAGGCCAAGAACGAACATCGTGGGAATCCATCCGTGTCCTATGTTCAGCGGGTCCTGGTGGAGGTTTACGGGCAGCGGATTGAAATTCTCAAAGGATCCAAGGGTCAAGTGCTGGTAACCCAATGCAGCTTCTCATTTCCTATTTGTGCTTTGAAATAGAAAGAAGCAATCTTCCTTCCTAAGTTTCTGCCAATTGGTTTCCAATTGGAACATGTGGGGAAAACCATTTCAAAACACAACAATGATGTTTGAGCCATATATTTTCCAATTTCTGGTTGTATGTCAGTTTGAACAAGGATAAGCATGATAGGGAGAGTAATTAGCCTGTCTTTTGAGTAGTAGCAGGGTATGATACTTTTCCCTCTATGCAACTGCAGTGCAGTAGAGTCAGTGCTACTAGAGCCAGGGGCGCGGTGGCGCCAGCAGTTAAGAGCTCAGCTTGCCGGCTGGAAGGTCGGCGGCCCGAGTTCGCCACCCGGCTTTGCCACGCAGCAGGGTGAGCTCCTGCTGTTCTGCCCCAGCTCCCGCCCACCTAGCGATTCGAAAGTGCACGAGCGTGAGTAGATAGATAGGTACCGCCCCTTCCAGCGGGAAGGTAACAGTGTCCGTGCACCTTTGGTGTCCAGTCATGCCAGCCGCATGACCACGGAGCCGTCCCAGGACAAACACATGCTCTTCGGCTTGGAAACGGGGGTGAGCACCGCACCCTAGAGTCGGTCATGACTGGCAGAGTCTCCTTTACCTTTTACAGAGTCAGTACTACTGTACGAGGATTTAGTAATGGGGACCCAACCCCTCCCATCTGGGTAGTTGGGTCATGATACGTTTCATTTCTCGGGAAACATATTTCGGATTTCTGTCTGACTCCTTCTAGGTGAACAAAGTGCTCACAAGCCTGTCTGTGCGCAAGCTGAACAACACCCTGAAAGTGGACATCAACGGACGCTACGTGACCCTAGAAACAGATTTTGGGCTGACCGTCTCTTATGACACAGATCACTCGGTGGAAATCAGGGTCCCCACCACCTTCTTCAACAAAACCTGTGGCATGTGTGGGAACTTCAACAACCACAGGCAGGATGACTACATGATGCCTAACGGAGAGCAAGCCAAGGATTCCAATCAGCTGGGAGAGAGCTGGCAGGTTCCCAATGCAGAGTATGACTCCCCCAATTGTAAGGAAACACCACCACCACCACGTTGTCCCCCAGAGCTGAGAAATCTCTATGAGACAGATGCGTATTGCGGACAACTTACAAGTAGCCAGGGACCGTTGGCAGCCTGCCACTCTGCAATCAACCCGGAGCGCTTCTTCACCAGTTGTGTCTTTGACCTGTGTGCCTTGGATGGGTCCCAGGAGGCCTTGTGTAATGCCCTGGAGGCTTACGCTGACACCTGCCAAAGAGCTGGTGTGGAGCTTCCCGACTGGAGGAATGTCACTTCCTGCAGTGAGTACCCACTGATAATACTCTATCAGATGAGCAGCTGATATATTTGAAGAAAAGGCTCTCTTTTGGTTGGAGATTGCAGTTCAAACAGAAGGACATGGCATCACCTAAAATCTGCCTTTGCCTGAAGGACCTGCCTGTCCTGCGCTGGGGCGGGGGGTAGGAGATGGGCCATCAGCTTAGTTATCGCCTTAGCCTGCAGGCTGGCTGTCTGCCAAAGGGGAGAGAGAACGTGGCTGTCTCTGTCATGATCTGCTTGGCAAATGCAGTTCCACGAGCATGTGCAGTCCAGGAAGGGTCCCTATTGTTCTCAGTATCATTGGCAGCTTCCAGTTCCTACCAAGCAGATCCAGAAAAATGCTTGCATTGGGTGTGGCCTGGGGAAGCGTAGTTTCACTGCCTGGATGGTTCCTGCTTTGTTTTGTAGAATTTCCTTGCCTTGATGCTAATAGCCATTACAACGTGTGCACCACATCCTGTCCCGCCACCTGCTCCAGTCCACTGGCTCCATGGGATTGCACCAAGCCTTGTGTGGAGGGCTGTGAATGCGACGAAGGCTTTGTCCTCAGCGAAGCACGGTGTGTGCCGCGGGAGGACTGCGGTTGTGTCCATGGAGATCAATATTATGAGGTTTGTTCCCAAGCAACATATGTGGCTGTGACAGAGGCTGCTGTAATTTGACACTACGGTGCCCAGTCCTCATCTTTTCCTTTGCCCTGTCTCCAACAGAAGGGAGTGACGTTCTGGCAGCCGGGTTGCCTCAGCCGATGTTCCTGTGCAGAAAATGGCACATTGTCCTGCAAGCCAGACAAGTGCAAAGAAGGCCAAGTCTGTAAAGTGCAGAATGGCATCCTGGGCTGCTACGTTCCAGACAAGGCCACCTGTTCCATCTACGGAGACCCACACTATGTCACCTTTGATAGGCAACTGTACCATTTCCAGGGTGCATGCAATTACACTGCGGTCGAAATCTGTAGCAACTCCTCTGAGTATTTTTCCGTGACGACTCGGAATGAACATCGCGGGAGCCAGCACTGGACGGCTCTCAACTCGGTGGCCATCTCGTTGAGAAACATACACTTGGCTCTGAGGAAGAACAAAGAGGTCTATGTGAGTATTGCACCCTGAAGAACTGTGCAGGCGCAAGGGGACATCCTGGCTGAATCTTTGGGGTTCTGCCTGCATGTTGAGCACCGAACCAGGAAAGTTTAAACAGTCGTTCCTGACACGACGTAGCATTCAAATGCAGAACGGGAGAAAATGAGCCCCTGCTGCCCCCTGAAAGGTTATCAAGGTCACAAAGGCGAAACGAAATCACCCGCCTGGATTAGCAGCCTTCTAACACTCATCTAGATCAGTGTTAGAGAGTTTGATTCAGTGAGCTCATTGTAACAGCCCACATTTAAAAAGGAACCTTTTTAACACTCTGATCCACTGATTTCAAGGGTCAGATTGGAAGGACTCTCACACACATGATAAACTTGGGGAACAGCTGGAAGTGGAATTCTGTAATTTTTTGTGGGGGACAGAGAAAGAGGAAGATATGAGTATACTTTAAGAGCCGTCTTGCGGATGACCACAAACAGGCAGGAGAAACCTTATTACCCATAGCTAAGGATGGTGCCAAGTTACTAAAACCAAAACCGGTAGCAGGTAGGCCTGTTTTCCACGTGCTGGATAGGTGAAGTCAGCAGAGCTTAGCACAGTCCACCTGTTATCTTTCCAGGGCCGTGGGGTAGATGATAGTCAGGAAAGATCTGCAAAAAACAGGAAACCTTTGGCTACTCCAGAAACCCAACGACACGATGATCAGCAGGCTGACCTTTTTCCTTTCTTCAGGTGAATGGAGCCAAAGTTAGTCTTCCTCTGAAGCTACAGCCAGAGATTCAGGTGGAAGAACAGCCTCCGTATGTGGTTGTCAGCAGCTCCCTTGGCTTTTGGGTGAAGTTCGATGGGGATCAACAGTTGTTTATCCAAGTGGATGAGAGATACAAGGGACACCTATGTGGGCTGTGCGGCACGTACTCGGACAACCAGCTGGATGATTTCCAACAGCCAGATGGAATGCTGGAGCCCGATCCCAACAAATTTGGCAACAGCTGGAGAGTGGCAGATGACCAGTGGAGGTAGGTGACTGTAACCAAGGCTTTCTGGCGGGTTCCGCCACGGCCTCTGTATCTGGTCCTTGACTTGGACCGTGAAGTCACGATCGGTCGGCCAGCTGAATAGGCTTTGAGTCGTGGATACACTGACGAGAAAGCTGACCATGCAGGAGAGAAGGAAGGAAGCCCAACGGTTCAAGGTTTAAAGAGCGCACAAGTCATTCCTCATTAAATTGTTCAGCACCTGAGCCCACCTGGTGTCAGAACAGAAAGGCCAGCTAAGCCAAAAATTATAACGTCCGTTTCTCATCACACGCCCAAGCTCATGGTCCTCATACTGTTGCTTTTTTTCCTCTCCGTAGCTGTGCTCCAGGACCAGTCCCAGTTCCACCCCGCTGTGACCCTGTGAAAGAGGCAGTTTTTGAAGATCTCTGCAGAATCATTCTGTCCACAAACGGGCCTTTTATGGACTGCCATGGGAGCGTACCCCCTCAGCTGTTCTTTGAAACCTGTGTGTATGACCAGTGTGCCACTGGGGGACATCAAGGACAGTTATGCAAAAGTCTGGAATCTTACGCCGCCACATGTGAAGTGAACGGTGTCGACCTCGGGGACTGGACAAAGGACACAGTTTGTGGTGAGTAGTGCTGTTGTGGGGACTTGGGTGTCTCCCAGCTGTTGTGAAAGTGTCAACAGGGACAAGCAAATGGGATCTCGGTGAGAGCACCTGTGACTAGAGTTTCCTTCTCTCCCAGCATATGGCACCTCTGGCACAGGTGAGTGCTCAGGAGACTCCTTTCCTTCCTCCATGGCCCCCTTGGATCAAA
The DNA here is from genome assembly GCA_032468055.1 of Acrochordus granulatus. Classification (NCBI taxonomy): domain Eukaryota; kingdom Metazoa; phylum Chordata; class Lepidosauria; order Squamata; family Acrochordidae; genus Acrochordus; species Acrochordus granulatus. Next base: position 6,314 of record JANHZU010002463.1, on the reverse strand, counting down.
GCGGGGCCAGCAATTGCTTCGTCCTTGTGTCCTCCTTGGCAATTTCCTAGCTTATGTCAATGCGCTACTTGAACGCCGTGTGGAGTTGTAAGACAGGAGAGGTCTATCATTTGGGCAGATTGAGTTTCTTCCACCTCCTAAGAGGCAATAGTTGTCCTTCTTCCAGCGTGCAATGAATTGGGCTGGATGATCTCAGATCAGGGATTCCGCGGTCCGGTCTGTACATCCCGAAAGGCAAGACAAAGGCTGGCTTACCCTTCCATTTCCAATGTCGTGGGTCCCTGTTTGTGTGTGAAACACAGTTGAGAGGAAATCACACACGGCCCTTCTCTGTTTAACATGGAAAACTATTGTGCCTGGTGATTTCACCGTCAGCCCTAACCCCCACGCCCCAGGGGAGTCTCCTCGAAGCCAGAGCAGATGCATGCTCCAGTTGTCCTCTTCCGTCTTTCACAGAATGATGCTCCGTGTATGGTTTGAGTTTGTCACCAATTTGGGTTGGCTAAGGAGAGAACAGTGTGGGGCACTGATGACCTCAGCTGTGGTTTGAGAGTCCATGGAGTTCAGTCCCTTATCACCTCATCCCACACATTCAGATGTACTTTGTCTTTGTGGAAACGATGCTGGTGGATCTCCGGAGAGGTTCTGGCCAACGCATTCTGAACCTCATGCGGAGCTGCTCAAAATCGCCACCTCAAAATCTTTCTGAACCGAGCTCCAGAAAAGGAGCACGCTCTGGCTTTATCATGTTTGTCCATGACTCCTGAGCACAATGAAGAAATCGTGCTTGCTGGGGTGGCGGAGGAGTTAGAATGCTCCCCAGTCAATTTAAGGAAAAGAGCCTCTGGAATACTGCCTACTCCAAATGGGTGGGAATTTGTGATCGGCACTTGGACTAGCGAATTGGTGGCTGTATTTTTGACTAATACTGCCTGACCAGGCTGAGAGACAGTATCATATGCCTCTGCATGCATCCAGCCAAGGAGGGACTGTTTTTTCTTGTTCACGTCTGGAATATGTAGTTCATGGCTGAAAGGAAAGAACAGCCGTGTTGGCCTCGCCCTGAACCATTTGGGGATGTCTTTCCAGAACCCTGCTTCTTGAATTGCTCCTTTGACCGAGACTTCTGTGAATGGCGTCAGTCTGTGACAGATGATTTTGATTGGAGTCGTGCCCCACATAGCTCCTTGGAGGGCACCACAGGTACTGAACCTATCTGCAATTTATGGTCACGTTTGCTGTCAAGGGACACAGGGCTGGGGCGTGAGATCCAGGGCAGCTTGGCTGGACACTAAGCCCATGCCTTTCCGTACCCTCAGCAAGGAGAAACAAAAATGTTTCCACCATGGTTTCCATGTTTCCATCGGAAAATCATAATTTCCCACCCACTCCCTTCCTTTCCAGGGCACTACTATATTTATGCCAACAGCCAGTTCACCAGTGTGGAAGAGATGGGTCAACTGATGAGTCCATCGTGCAGTCTCCAAGCTCCCTCCTGTTTCCGCTTTTGGTACCGCATGACTGACGTAACCGAGGATGATGCCCTGAAGGTCTACCTGGTGCTGGAAGGAGAACCCAAGCCCCTGTTGGTGTGGCTTGTATCAGGGAGTAAAGGAGAGCAGTGGCTTCAAGCAGAGGTGGATCTCCACCTGTCTGGCAGGTTCCAGGTAAAAGGAATGGAAGGCTGTGGGGAATAGAAGGGGGCCACCTTTGGTTCCAGTTGCCCAATAAACAGTGGGCCTGTGATTCAGAGGGCAAGAGTATCTGCTGAATGCATCTGGGGATTTCCTTTCCTGCAGATCATTCTGGAAGCTGTGACTGGTTCAGACAACCGAACAAGGCTAGGCGTGGATGAGGTATCCCTCACCAAAGGTTGCTGCCTTGGTAAGTCCATGCATCTGTTTTTGCTTAGAGTTATGCTTCAATAAATGACAAGGAAGGCTGATGATGACACGGCCATTTTTTTTAATCAGGACCCGTCCCGACACATGGACCACCAACAGTGACAGGTAATGCTCTTCATCACATTTATCGCAATTGTCATGCAAGAAGGGTGAGGATGCCCTCACTTGCAGCTGCAAGTTTCCAGGAGCAAGAGGTAGTGCAGGAAGCCTCTGGTGCTTTCCTGACTTGTATTCACCCCCCATCCCTGAGTGGTGTCGGCATTCCGCTTGCAGCATAGCCTCAGGAGGATGAGGCCCCTTAGGGAAAGCAGTATTCGCAAGGGATTCACTTGTTTTTTTACAGAGACTCCAGTCCAGCTCTCACTTTTTCCTAATTTACTGAGTGGCTGACAGCAAGATGGACATTTTATAAATTTCAAAATTATTTACGTATAATTTTCATGGACATATGGATAATCAAGATTCAGGGCCATTCTTGTTCATCTGGTAACAGGTTTTCCAATCCAATAAATTAAGACTTGTCCCTTGTATGCCATTTCGACGTACTCTGAAGGGCCAAATAGCTGGAGGTTAGGGGTGGATCAGGTATATCTCAATATATGTTGCGTCCTTGGTAAAAATATTCACGCTCACTCTGATATGGGGATCAATGGCAACAGGAGTGCTGACCATAACATGGCTTCTTCTCCTTGCCCACTCGAATCAACACCTTCTTTTGAAGAGGCGACAGTCTCAGGTAAGGCTGGACCTCAAACTTCTCTTGACTGCAGTGCCTGAAGGATAGCCACGGCTTCAACCTAGTGGACGTTCCCAGGAGAACAGGCAGCAACATGTTCTGCCTGGTGTCTATCCAGAAGCCAAATAAACTGAAAGTCATGTGCTACCTTAAGGAAGACAATGTGCCCAGGACACAGACTTTTTCCCAGTGGTCAGCCGCAAAGGGGGAGGTTAGGGATGAATCAGGGGTTCCTCACTGCATGTTGCTCCCTTCTGAACACAGGCACTCTCCCTCTCCTAAGGGGATGAAGGACAATAGGAGGGTTGATTGTAACTAGGTTTCTTTTCTTGGTCCACCAGACTCAACATCTACTCCAGTGCAGTCGACTGTCACAGGTAAAGCAGGGCCCCAACCCCATTGTGCCATTCCAGGAGGAAGAGGCTGGGCAGGAACAGCATGTTATTTCCTGCCTGGTGCCTGTCCCTATGGCCGTCTTTGGGAGGGCCCTGCCAAATACCCTGAAGGTCACTGTGGTAATTGAGGAAGAGAGGTTCCCCGAGGAACAACCTTTTTCAGTGATGGCCAAATCGGGAGACATTAGGGGTGGATCTGTGTTCCTCAACCCGTGTTGCCCTCTTGCTAAGACTGCACACATTCTGCCCCTTTAAAGGGGAAGAAGTACGATAGGAGGGTTGATCCTAACTTGGCTTGGCCACTTTCCTTTGTCCCCAGAACCAACACCCACCACCTTGAAACCACCTGTCCCAGGTAATGTATACTTTTTTCTTTGAGCTGCTGGATTTTGCAAGCAAAAAGCCTGTTGTTGCTCAATTTGTGGCAGTTTTGCTGACCATGCAGCTTTTGCAACAGATCTTCAACCTTCCAATACCTTGTTTGTTTCTCTCCTCCAAGCCCGGACTGTCTGCAGTGCTTCAGGAGACCCCCATTATACCACCTTTGATGGCCATGTCCACCATTTCATGGGCAATTGTACCTACACATTGACCAAAGTCTGCACCAATTCCAGCAGTGGTTTGGATGTCTTTGATATTTCTACCACCAATGAGCATCGGGGCTCCAACCAGGCAGTGTCCTTTGTCAATTCTGTGCATGTGGAGGTGCATGGAAACCGGGTGTCCTTGCTGAAGAACAGGAGAGTTAATGTAAGGGAATCCAGGTTCTGGGGGCTGTAGGGTGACCAGTGTGAGGTCCTCCACATATGGTTGGGAAGGAGAAACACAGTACAACTGTGAGCCTGATGTGGCTGCAGCAGAATTGAACTTCCCCAGTTCTAGAGCCCGAAATGGACTGGATCATTTCTGATAGTATTTTTTCTAAGTGGTTCTCCATGGCCATAATGGAAGATGTTGCAGGTCCTGAAAAATCAGCCCCAAAATGGAAATCAAGTTGATCCATCCAGTGAATATCTGAGGCTGCTACTCAGAGAAAAGCATTTATTTTGAAAAAATGCATCGCACATTTCTTAAAAGGAAGGCAGTGAGGGTTTTTTGCCAAATAATATCTCTTTCAAATGATAGAATCATCTTAGATTTGCCAAGCATATGCCAAAGCTGGCAGATTAATTTTTCTCTTTTGTTTTTCAAAGAAGTCTTAAATTCAGGGCTGTCTTCTTTTCAGATAAATATAATTGTTCTTATAGCATTCCTGAGATTAGATTAGCCTTAACCCTGCTGCCTTTTGCAAGGCCCCAAGCATGATTTTGTGCACCAGCTTGGGGCCCCACAAGTGTGTGGCTGTGTTGATGATTTTTTATTAAGCTCAACATTCCGTGTTTCTATTTTACATTACATGTTTTGTAAGATGCCTATATAAAACAAGGCTATCTTTAACCTTCCTCAAACAAAGAGGACACCAAGCACCAGGATGGGCAGGTTGGGAGGAAAAACTAAGGAAGTTTTTTGGTCCAACTAATTATCTTGGTCTTACCTAGAAGATGATCTACATCAAACTGCCCAGAGACTGTTAGGAATTGGCCTGAGCAGAGAGGTGGACAGGCTGCTAGGAAGGGTCTGGCCATGTGCTGGGAACGTCCTCAGCTTTTAGGGCAAGATTCCCAAGGAACCTCCTTGAGTGCTTTTTTGCATATGGAGAAAAGCAGCAAGAGGTTCCTCTGCTTCCTGCAAGGTGCGAGAGAGTAATTTGCTTGGGGACTGCAAGATATGACTCTTCTTGGAAATCTTCCCCAGGTCAATGGCACTCGGAGGAACCTGCCAATATTTATTGGGGGCAACAAGATTGTGGTGCAGTTGAGTGGCAGCTACGTAATCTTGGAAACAGATTTTGGCCTGGGCGTCCGCTTCGATGGGAACCACTATGTGGAAGTTGCCTTGCCACCTGCATACCAGAGACTGCTCTGTGGACTGTGTGGTGAGATGTGGGACCTTCCTATGGACAGGAGTGGACATCTCCTGGAAGATGGCAGTATATGGAATCAGCAGGAGCAAAGATCTATGTTTCTGCAGCTCTTTGCTGACCAGGAGAGGGCAGGGATTACCCCTTTCAAACAGAATATTAAATGTTGATCAGGTAAAGAAATGTGGTCCCAGAGATGAATGTTGTCTGTTTCTCCTACCCCCAAAGGCAACTTCAATGGGAATCCAGGAGATGACAATCTAAAGCCTGATGGACAACCTGCAGGAGATTCTACCCAACTTGGAAACAGTTGGCTTGTCCCAGAAAACAATACCAAGTATGTGCTGCATGGCCTGTGCACACCAGGGGTGCATTTTGTGGAGAGAATGCCACAGACCTCCCTGTGTTCCTTCCTCACTCCTCATGTTCAAAGGGTTCTAGAATCATCTTCCACAAAATATCCTTGTCAGCCTTCAATGACCAGGTGCCTTCAGATATTTTAGGATTACAACCAGAGTTGCCCAGAAGGGTTCTCAAAAGCCAAGGTGGTGGCAGAAATTAACCTTGATCACAATTCTCAGAATTCTCAGCCATGATGCCTACAAGTTCTGGGAACTGTAGTCAAAATACATCTGGAACTCCAGGAAGTATGGTCCTCAGCCACAGAAGGCTGCCCCGTGAACTGGAGGAGAGAAGTGGACACTCTCTTCCCCACTCCGAGTGTAATAGGGAGATACTTTCCAGGTTGCATCCAGGTGGAGTCTCAGTAGATTTTCTATAGTAAAGTGAAAGTTGGGAGACATGGTAGGGAAACGTGAGAAAAAGGAGAACATCAACCAGAACTTCTCACATCCTTGGCCTTGGATAGTGTGGTTGCACAATAAAAGAATCACCCAGAAAGGATTTTGAGGCTTCTCAGCTGAGGATGTGATGGAGGAAGTGCTGAAGGCTGCTCTGCACAGTTGTTGTTAGGCCCTATTCATTTGGATATTCTGATGTTCTCTTTCTCCATGGTTTAAGCCATGACTGGACTTTCCGAGTAGACTTCCACTCATCTGGACCAGATTTACATTGCTTTGAAGCACCAGCAGAGAAGTTCTGAGACTTCTCAGAACAAATATGCCTGATATGTGTGTTGACCTTGGGCTGGTCTCTTTCTGGCCCTCATATCAATCATTGTTTTATTATTATTATTATTTATTAAATTTATATGCTGCCGAAATCCGAAGACTCTCGGCGGCTGACAACAATAAAAAACAACAATATATAAAAAACAATTAAAAAAATAAACCCCCCATTAAAACAAAATAAAAAATCCA
>JANHZU010002461.1:88494-99474 GCA_032468055.1 Acrochordus granulatus | reverse complement strand
GGGTCTTTGTTGTCCGCCATTCCGGCTTTGCTTTCCGCTGGCCGACCGCGGAGCGGGAGGGGGCGTAGTTAGCGCTGGGAGAGGAGGCCACGAGGAAGTCCGCGGGCTGCGGAAAGCATCCCAGAAGGAGGCCGCGGCGAAGCCGTTCCTTGACCCCAGATGGGGCGGGAGCCTGCGGGAGGCCTCTCTGAAGTCTCCAGGCCGTTCAGTGGCCTCTGAGATCCTTCCCGTTGTTCTCCGGGAGAAACTTCAGAAAATAGTCGTCTGCTTGTTTAAAAGATGTGTATGGCCACCCATCCAAAAGCGCAGTTCTGGGCGTTTATTATGATAGAAATAATCCCTTTCCTCCCTCTCTCATTCTTTTATTTAAATCCCACCTTTATTAGTTTTACAAACAACGCCAGGTGGTGAACACATCCCACACCCCTTCCTCCTCCTCCTCCTCTTTTCCCCACAGCAGCAACCCTGTGAGGTGAGTTGGGCTGAGAGCGCGCAACTGGCGCAAGGTCACCCAGTCGGCTTTTATGGCTACGGCGGGACTGGAACTCACCACCTCCCGGTGTCCCGCCTGGTTCCTTCACTGCTAGACCAAACCGGCTCTCCTGGAAACCTTTGGGGGTGAACAGACCCAGTCTTAATTATTAATTACTTAAAATTAATGGTAAAAGCTTGTGCAATCATGATGTATTGAATAATGAGCATGAGTTTCAATATGTATAAACCGAACTATTGCAAAAACATGGGTTTATGCAGCACATTAAGGCACAGTCCTGTAATTAAGGTAGTCCCCCTTGTTCTCAAAAGCCGCCATAAATCCGCGTTTTATAACTGCGCAGTCCTATGACCACCATTTACTACGCATGTTAGGTAAGTGGCGGGAATTCGTTAAGCGTTACAATGTTACAATGCAGCTTCCATCAGCGACTTCTTTGATTGTGCTTCGTTATCTTGGTGTTTTCTTTTTCTTCTTCACTTCCTCTGTTACCGCTTTGGGTGTCGAGTCAGGTACAAAGTTCTGGTTCTTGCACTTCCGGCGGCCTCAACCAGTGTTATTTGTAGTGTGTCCTTGCGTCGTCTCTCCATCTCCTGGTTTGCCTCGTGCTGCTTGACTTTCTTGGTGTTTCGGAAACAGTAAATCCATAGAGGTCGTCTTTGACATGTGTGAGGTGCTTATCTGACCCTGCAGATTGATGCATAGCAGAACAGGAATGTGCTTAAAATGAAATGTGCTTAACTAAGTGACCCCAGGCCTGAGCTCTCCACGGGTCTCTCTATAAGCTCCTGGACGGTGGTGACCTGGCATCTGTTAAAGGACACGCAGGATTACTTTTCCATAAATAATCGAACAACAAAGAGAAATTTTATTTATAACGCCCTTCCCACCACAATGCAGTCTGGCCAAAATTAAAAGGAACACATAAAAATTATCAGCAGTTAAAATTACAAAAACCACAACGTCAGTCTGTCTTGTGATAGTCAGGTAGTCCTTGACTTTCAGCCACTTGCTTCGTAGCTGTCCAAAGTTATGATGGATCCCCCCCAAAGCTGCTTCCAACCCAGTTTCCAGGTTGAAGGGCCACAACCTCCCTTGCAGCCATGTGATCGCGCTTTGGGTGCTTGGCGCCTGGCCGTTTCCAGTGTCCCACAGGCATGATTGTGATTTTCAGTATTTTTTTGCCAGTTTCCAGCCTTTACCTCTGGTTTCTGGCAAAAATGGTCATTGTGAAAAATAGATTTGCTTAATGATCTCCACAAAAACTGTCGTAAAATTAGATCCTGTCACATAGTGACTCTTTAAGACTGCAACAAATTACAACTGTAATTGCCAGGCTCAATTATGGTCATACGTTGAGTTCTACCTATACTTGCAGTAAAAAAAAAGCATATAATATTCTCAGTCTGCAACCCTCTGACCTCTGCTGTATAGCTTTGCTGTTAAAACAGCTCTAGCATCTAACTTTTATTAACCAACGGTGATCACTAGGAATTCTGAGAGTTGGACTCTAAATATATCTGGAGCCGAAAATATGTTTGATATGAATATTTTCCTTCAGTTATCAGAGTGGCATTATCTGTCTTAAGTGTCTGGACAGAAAGGCAGGTGAGTAAATCAATTTATTTCTTATTAGATTTTTAGTTTTGCAATTTAATTATTAATCAGAATTTTAATTCTGCCTTTATTTTTGATCAGCTCCAGATGGTATACATATCTAATGCTTTGTCCTCCTATTTTCCCCATAACAACGACCCTGTAAGGTGAGGAATTGGCTTAAAGATCCCAACTGGCAAGACTAGAACTCAGGACCTTCCGATTTCTAGTATAGCACCTTCCCCAGGACATCAAACTGGCTCTCTATAAGTTAATGGTCTGGTACTTTGAAAACAAGAGTCTCAGTGAATATGTAATTTATGTATTAAATAGGATTCAGCATCCTTTTAGTGTACAGTAGTAGGTGCTGATGTGTAATTTTCCATAATCTGTAGATGCCTCATAGTAAATTTTTTTAAATGTGTTGATCTAAAGCACTAAATAAAAATACTTAAAAATTACCCAAGTCTCATAGGATCTCATGCAAACATATCCAAATTTTATACAGATCTTTATTTGGTCATTTTAACCTTTAAAGTGTTTACTGTTTTAATGTTGAGGTATTATAGGTAATGCAGTATTCTTTGATATTATGTTGCTAACTCCCATTATGATGACATAAAGCATAATTTAATAAACGCCATAAGAGGCAGAGAAGGGCATTTCTTTTGAACAACCAAGTGATCAGGCTTCCTGGGGTAATTCTTCTGATTTCCCCTAAATGTTATTGATTTACTTGGAAAATTTATATGGGCTCCATACAGGTCATCCTCTACTTACAACTGGTCGCTTAGCAACTGTTTGAAGTTATGATGGACTCTCCCAAAGGTGGTTCTGGAGCTCCAGTGGCCCTGCCCCCTCCTCCATAGTCAGCAACTGGCCTCCATTTACAGCTATTTGCAGCATCCCACAGTCACGTTACTGTGTTTTACGACGCATTTGCAGTTACAAAGTGAACCCATTGTTCACTGTGTGCTGTTTTTGTTGAAAACCTGCATTTACTTCCGGTTTTTGGCATACAGACCTGTAATGAACAACTATGGCATTTGCTTTACAATTATGGCATTCACTTAACGACTGCCAGAAAAAAGATAGTAAAAACAGGTCCAGTCACATGATAATTTATGACAGCCACAACTTACAGCCCTAAGAGGCAGGCTCCATTACGGTCGTAAGTCAAGGACTACCTGTATAAATTTTAAATGGGTAACTGGGCAGCTAACAAGCCATGCATAAATAAATTAATACATTAATTGATGGTTATGATGACTGCGTACCATTAAGTTGGAGTCAGCTCCTAGGGACCCCATGGATAGGTGGTCTCCGTGATTTTCTGCCCCAAGCTTGGCCCTTCAGTTCTCCCAACAGTGTCCCCGTTGCCCCCGTAACGGGGTCCCTCTGCCTTGCTGCTGGTTGTCCTCTTCTTCTCGTTCCTTCCATGTTTCTCTGCATTAAAGCCTTCTCCAAAGAGCTGCTCCTTGCAAATAGGAGAATCATACGTCCATTTATTAATATCAGTAAAAACCAGAAAACTGCACAGAATACAGTGAAGAGCGCTGTAACAGAGGGGCCTCAAAGCCACCGCCAACAGCAGCAGATGCCACAGACTTCTGTGATCTGCAGCCACTGTCATGGTAGAAGGTCTGTTTTGTCTGTTGAGTCCTCCACCTGTTGGTTTTGCCCTACCACAGACACGTCCAGTCCTGGTTACTTTGGGCAAAGTTGGCTGAGGAATTCCGGGAGTTGAGGTCCGCCCATCCTAAAGTTGCCGAGGTTGGGCATCCTTGCCCTAACAGAGTCCCTGGGGGGCAGGGGGACGGGGGCTCGGAGAAGGGTTGAGCTGAACTGGCTGAACCAGCCGAAGAGCAGGCGCGGCAATATTGTCCATCGGCAAAAAAAAATGGCAGCCCATTCGTGACAGAACATGTTTCATGTGTCAGGTTGTGTGGAGGTTTTTCTCTTGATAGAAGAACGCGTGTCAGCTCAGGAGCCGTGCTGTGTGCTCTGAGTCAGCCTAAGGTACCGTACAACAGGAGTTCTGCGGCGTTTTACAGGCTAATGAATCCTACATTTCGTGGCTGGGGCTGGGGGTGGTGGTGGAGTACAGGTGTCCTCGACTTACGACCATTTGTTGAGTGACCCTCAAAGTTGCAGCGCGAGGAATAGAGACCCCCGACCATTCCTTGCGCTCAACAACCAGTGCAGCGTCCCCGTGGTCAGGGGATCATCGCGGTTCAGGCGCTTGGCATTCGGCGTGCATTTACGACGGTTGCGGCCTCGCTCCGGGTGACCTCCCCGTTACTCGGCGTGGTTTTCCCCCTCGGGATGGCCCAGGAGGACCTTTTCGCGTCCCCGTCACTTCGCGGGTAACGCGCCTCCCCTTTGCTTGGCCCGTGTTTCTCTCGGGAGGAGCTCCCTTTGCCAGTCGGAGAGTCCGACATGCTCAGAAGGTCTGCGAGGCCTTCGCAAGTTCAGCCTCGGCCCGTCAGTTAGCGACGGCCCGAGCCGAGGTTCCTCTCTGGCCGGGAGACGATTCCGGGCAAGGGGGGATGATGTGACTTGGGTTTCGGACAAGGGTTCGAAAGAAGCGGGAAGAGGCTTCCGCCGCTGTTCACTTAACCCAGACGTGATCCCGTTCCGTTCCCAGTTCGGGTGGAGATGGAGCCCAAAGCTGGAAGTCCGCAAGGGGGAGACGGTCTGGAGCCGGTAAGGAAGGCGCGCAGCGAGGAGCTTTCCCGGTGCACAAAGACGGAGCGTTCAGGATGGCCGCTCTCGCAGGAGGTCAAGCAGGAGTCCCTCAGAGGGGTGCCGCCGCCCTGGAAGAGCCAGTGGCAGGAGTTCCTGAGGACCTTGCCGTGCCCCCACGTGGGCTGGGAGGAGGACCCTGAGGCGCTGGCGAGCGCCCCCTGGGAGGACCCCAAGGCCTTCCTGGCCTCCTTCGAGCAGGTGGCCCGAGCCTGTCGGTGGCCCCGGGGCGAGTGGGTGCCGCGGCTCCTGCCAGCCCTGAGCGGAGAAGCAAAGCGGGCCTTCAGCAGCCTCGAAGCCAGCGACAAGGAGGACTATGGGAAAGTGAAGGCGGCCATCTTGAGAGGGGAAGCCGTCAGGATCGAAATGCAACGGCAGCACTTCCGGCAGTTCCGCTTCCAGGAGGTTGAAGACCCGCGCAGGGTTTATGGGCAGCTGCAGAGGCTTTGCCGCCAGTGGCTCCAGCCGGAGAGGCGCACCAAGGAGCAGATCCTGGAGCTGCTGATCCTGGAGCAGTTCCTGGCCAGCCTCCCGCCGGCGCTCCAGAGCTGGATCCGAGCGGGAGGGCCGGACACGTGTTCCCAGGTGGTGGCCCTGATGGAGAGCTTCCTGTTGAACCGGCAAGACGCCAAGGTAGGAAAACGGCAGGTCTGTGACGTTTGAAGCCCTCTGCAGGACTTAGCAGATTTTATGATAAAGAGCTGGGGGGAAAGCGTTCATTCCTTGCTTAATTAATAATTGGGATCGTCATTTCTGTCGTCAAGTGATGCAGTCATAAAGTGTGGAGTTACATTGCATCGCTTAGTGACAGTCATCCCAGTAGTACCCCTTGCCGCTGTTAAGTGAAAATCGCAGGTTGCTAACTGAGGACCTCATAACTTGCAACTTCCCGTCAGCTTCCCACAAATCTAATGGCAGGAAGTTGCGAGTCCCAGATAATTCACAAGCAGTCCAGAGGGCGGGTGAGGACCGCAGAGTGAGGTGCGGGGGGCATGCTGTAGTGAGTGTGTGTGGGCTGAGGAGGGGATGTTGCAGTGTGAATGTGCACTGTGGTGTATCAGGGTCCTCGGGAGCGAAAGTGGTAGGAGCAAATTGCACCCTCCTCTGCTGGCTTCCCCATTGACTTTGCTTGCGGGAAGGGAAATGGCGATCATGTGGCCACGGGGCACTGCAACCACTGTAAGTGTTGGTTGGATGCCAAGCTCCTGGATCGTGATCCCATGACCAGGCGAGACTGTGACGGTTGGAACTTTGAGGATCAGTCATAAGAACCACTCGTTGTTAACTGAGGACTACCAGTAGAGAAGGTGTGGATGCTCAGGAAGCAGAATTTTTAATGCTTCAGCTTAATTACGTTATTTATTTTAATAAATAACTCAAGGTGGCCAACCCACACAATGCTTCTGCCTTCTCCTATTTTTCCCACAACAACAACCCTATGAGTTGGATTGGGCTGTCAGAGATGACTGGCCCAAACACGGCTTTCAGCCCTAAGGCAGGACTAGAAAGCACATTTTCTGGCTTCTAGCCTGGTGCCTTCACTACTTGACCTCACTGGCTTTCCTGCTTTATTCTGGTTTGATCTTAAATTAGATTCTCCTCTCTTATATAGGACCCATCACAGGAAGTAATAACTAAGAATTCCCTGGATGAAGAGAAAGTTACCTTGGATGTTGATCAGGAAGAGATCTATAAAGACATTAAACAGAACAATAACAGAGTTATCCATTTGTTGGGTAAGGAAGTGCTAAGAATTTAAGCAGTTGCATCCATGGGGGTCAAAAAAGTCAAGATGGTGTTCCTTAAAGGACAGTGGCTCCCTTCAGATCACACTGAGCTCTGTTCCAGTTTGTTCAGCTTTGGCTTAACACAGCACGTGAGCCCTGTTGCTCGCAATTTAGAAAACTTTTTAAAAATTTATAGAGTTTTTAGCTTCAGCTGTTGTGCTCATGAGCCAATGGTTGAGAAGCCAAGGCTCAACACTGTATTTGAACCGATTAAGTGGGAATGTCTGGACTTATAGCTGGAGGAGAGGGAGCGAGCTCCTTGAGATTACAAAAGAGAGTTTGAAGTTTGAATTATTTTCTAGGTTGGAAGACTCTCCCTGAAAATAAAAAGAAAAATGGAACATGAATTGGAGAAACTAACCCAAATTTGTTTCTGTTTTGCAAACTGCTGAGAGTTTTTGATGCCAGGGACTATTCAGAAAAGATTATTTGATAAGATCATCTGTGGGACCTCTTTATTTTGTTGCCTGTGAAGCTCATGTAAGAGCAAACATGTCCAGGCTAATGAGATGTTATTTTGATTCTCTCCTCATAGAAGGTCAGAGCAAGTTCACTCGCCTCCTTTCTTTTTGAACAGCAGTTTCATTAGGCAGCTTTTTCCCCAGCAATGCTTTTTCTTTTTTCTTGCTCTTTTCTAAAAAATATATATTCTGTCCTTTAAAGGTAATGAAAGGAAAGAATCCGGTGATTCCAGCTCCTTGCTTCCTCCTGAAGGAGAGGAAATGGCTAAAGCTTCTCCTACTAAGGTATGTGAATCTTCGACTAAACAAATGTGAAAGACAGGTTGAAAAAAGGAGAAGAGAATCCTTTGGAAGAAATTGGACTGGAGGATGGGTCTGTGTAAAGTGGGGCCTGTGGAGCTCAGGGCAATGGGGACGGCTGGGGCTTTGCGTTGGGGTAGCTGGCTATGGCACAGAGCTTGTGATGGCACTCCTTGGCAGTGGCATGCGGGCTAAAACAGAGATCCGATGGCTGGCTGAGACCGCTGAAGGTCTCTATTTCAGCCTCAGCACTGCCACTGCCACTGAGGAGTGCCGCTGTACAGGACAGTCAGAAGGGCAGAGATGGGGGGAGCAAAGCAAGTGTGGGGAATTGGAGGTAGCCCCTTATTTTATTGAAGCTCAGGACTGGGAGGGACCAAGCTGGTGGAAGCTTGGATGGGGATGGGTCCTTGCCTAACAACCGGTGGGATTCAGTTAAAGACAGCAGTGGGAAGTGCTTGGATTGCCGTCACTAAGCGATGCAGCCACATGACATTGTGCTTTACAACCGCATCATTTAGCAATGGAAATTCCAGTCCCAGTTACCATTGTAACTGAGGATTTCCTGGATGACCATGTTTGCATCAATTCAGTGAATTAATCTAGCTGCTGGGTTTGTGCAGTGTACTTAGACACAAATGAGAAAACCATTGTAGCCTAGGATTTGTGAGTAGTTATCTTGCTGAAAATATTTCCAGTTGTCAGTTTGATAGATCTGATGTAGTCTTGAAGGAGCTTAACCCTCTATTTCTTAATCTAAATCATAAAATTGTGGCCATCAAAATGGGCAATTTTCAGTAACCATATCCAAATAGATCATGCAGATCCAATGAAATCACTCCCAGGAATGCAGTTGCCGCAGAAAATATGGAGCCACCTGAATAGAATAAGGACAGACCATGCTAGAATTAAGACAAAACTCTTTAAGTGGGGAATGGCTGAGAGTCCACAATGTGACTGCGGTGCACCGGAACAAACGATAACACATACAGTCCAAGAATGTCCTCTTAGAACATTTCAGAGCACCTGGGATGATCTCATCACAGCCACACCAGAAACAATGAGATGGCTAGCTTTTTTAGATATTGACCTATGCCAGCTATCCTGTTGTGATTCTGTGGTGTCATGTTATGGTGATTTTATCATGGTTTTATCTTAATTTAATATTTTACCCTGTTTATTGCATTGGTCACATGTTTTACATATATCTGTAGATGTGTTTGCACAATGAATTTTATTAGAGTGTATATCACTGATTCAAGATTTCTGTAGATGCTATATGCTAAATAAATAATAAATAAAAACCCTCTACTGGGTTTTTAAGACTATGTTTGTATGTGCAAAGTAAAGACAAATGTGGCTCTATGTTTCCTCCCTCTCTTCCCTCCCCTGTTTCTAAATTCATGGAACTCCTATTATAATTGTGCCTCCTATTACAATTAATACTCCTATTACTGTTACTCTGTAGAAATTTATAACCATGGAAGGACCTGCGTATTGGGGATGCTCAAGTGACTATTTCTTATTTCCAGGATCTCATGAACTTGAAAGACACTGGTGTTTCTTTGAACGTGGTTGAGCCAACCCCAGTCCAACCAGGCCAGCAGACCATGTTCTGGCAAGTCATGCAGGAAGAAGATGGAGATGCAGATTCTTTGGGTAAGGGTTCTTAGAGGGCATCAGTCCAACCCCTTCTCAGTGCAGGATCCAGCAGAGCATCTCTGACAGATGCCATCCACTTTGGTTAGAGGATCTTTACCTGATCAGCTCAGAAAGATGTGTGTATTCAAACAGAAGTATTATGGCTGTAATGGTTGGTTGCACAGTCAGCCATATGTTTAGGCTGAATCTGGCATTTTTGCTCACCTGTCGGGTCCTTCCTAAGTACCTGGGATGGGCAGACGTTGTTAAACGTATCATTGCAGGATGATGATGATGATGATTCCCAAAGACTCTGAAAGTAAAAACACAGAGGAAAGAATGATAAAATAACACAAAGACAAAGGAGCATAAGATGGCAAAACCAGGCAACAGTGAAAATATGCAAACACTATTCAGGGGCTTTGACCACTCTAAACCAGAAGCCTGGGCAAAGTGTCAGGTCTTTCAAGACCTTGTAAAACAGCAGTAAGATAGGCACATCCTTATCTTGGGGGGAACCTCATTCAGATTCTATCTGGATGACTGGAAATCTTCATCAACATATTGCCATGCATTTTGGGGAAGAAACCCTGAAGTTAAAAATATGAAAAGACAGCAAGTAAAGTGGCAGACTACAGAAATCACCAACACTTTAACCTCAGAAGCAGACAGCAGAGCCTCATCCCAAAAAGCCTACACCTGTAATCCGTAGTCAAGGGTCACGGAACAGACAAGGTCCTAAGAAAGCACAAGAACTTCTTAATGAAAGGATAAGGCAGGTCCACTTCACCATTGACATCTTGCAACACAATGTTGATCATCTGCAGCAGAAACTAACTGCTACCCTACCTTAGTCCTGGATAGAGTTTGTTAATAAAACACAACTGGCCCAACATCACAAAGGGAAGGAAAGACAAACTAAGAAATTTGACATCTTTCTCTCCTGCAGTAAGCAGAAACAAAGAGCAGAAGAACTTGCTGGGAGGAATAATGATGACAAGGTGACAGAGGACAGAAAGAACACGTGGGTGAAGAACCTCCCAGACAGGGAACTCACCCAGCCAGAGAGACGTCCTTGCCAAAGGCCTCGATGTTGCCATCACTCCCAAGCATGTCTCTCTGTGGCCACAGAATCTGTTATTGTAGTAATAATCTACCCACTGAAGAAGCAGAACAACTCTGACTGAAAATTTCTGCAGCGCTATCTGGTGCTCAACCTCCTTCACCACTGAGGAGAGGAGAGCCCTGACAGCCCTCAGCAAAAATGAAATAATTATTATCCCGCCTGCAGACAAAGGAAGATGCATGGTTGTCCTGAACTCTGCAGACTACAACAATAAAATTATCTCACTCTTGGATGATCACCACACATATGAAAAACTGAAAAGAGACTCAACCAGCAATTACAAAAAAAAGGTGATAGCTTGAAATGATTGGAACAAGAGAGCTCCTTTGATAGGGCAACTACTACTGCCTGTATCCTTGAGAAGCCATCCCCTGCATCTACAGACTCCCTAAGATCCACAAGGAAGGAGCACTTCTCAGACCTAATGTCAGCAGCATTAATTCAGTGACGTATAATATCGCTAAACACCTTTTCACCATACTAGCACCTCTGGGTGGACACACTGACCATCACATTCAGAACTCTGAAGAGTCTGCTTCTAAAGTCAGGGTTCTAAAACTGAATACAGATGCAACCATAGTGTCCTTTGATGTCACCTCTCTTCACCAGCATCCTCACCACTGATGCCCTAACAGCCATTAGCAAAATATTAGAAAATGATAGCACCCTGAACAGGAGAATCAACCTCAACGCAGATTAGATCTGCTGTCACTTGGACCTGTGTTTGGACACCACTTACTTCACTTACAGAGGTGACTTCTACAGACAGAAACACGGCTGTGCCATGGGTTCCCCCGTGTCGCCCATTGTTGCCATCCCATACATGGAAGA
>JANHZU010002461.1:74291-88394 GCA_032468055.1 Acrochordus granulatus | reverse complement strand
TCCATCTAATGAGCCTAATCAGGTTAAGTGAGAAATGCAGCCACCCCGGAAGACATATTTGGGGTCCCCCAACCAACGTTTTTTCTCAGTCTGAAAAAGCTGTTTGGATAAGCAGCAAAACATTTCTAACCAACAAGAAAAGAAGTCCAGTTGCCATGATTTAACCTCCAGACAACCCTGTCAGATTGATTCAGCTGGGACAAGTGGTCCCGTGAATAACCAGGACCTGTGCTGGCTGCCAAACTGTGTTGCATACCTTTGATCTTGCTCGGTTTTCCTCAGCGTAAGGGCCTTTGGAAGTATTGCTCTGTAGTTCCCAGATCTCCCCTGCTAACTATGAATTCTGGAAGTTGAACTCTGATGCATCTGGTAAGCCCCAGGTTGTGAAAAAGACGAGTTAATGTTACCTACATACTCACCTACAGCTCTCCAAGTAAATGGACAAAGTCTTAGCTAGAAGAAGACTCTTCCTCCAGTCTACTGTCTAAACCCCAAGTTTTGTCTTGGAAATTTCTCCTTGAGAAAGGAGGGACTTTCTGCGTGGTACAGGTGTCCTCAACTTACAACTGGTCGCTTAATGACTATTTGAAGTTATGACAAATCCCCCCACAGCTATTTATGACTCATTTTTTAAATTATAGTGGCTATACCCACTCCCTGTCTGCAGTCAGATGATCACATTTTGGGTGCTTGGCAAGTGCTCAGCTTTACGGCCATTGGCAGTGTGGCATAGTCATGTGACTTTGGTTTGCAATGTTTTTTGCCGATTTGGTCATTTATTTTTGGTTTCTGGCAAAAAAAATGCCCATTGAGGAAAACTGATTCACTTAACTAATATGATGCTTAAGAACCACAGTGTTTAACATCTGCCACAAAAAAAGGTCAAAAAATCAGGTCTGGTCATGTGACGTCTTGACTTACGCAACAACGTACCACCATAATTCCAGGTTCAATTATGCTCGTAAGTCAAAGACAACCTGTTTCTAGGCTAGGTGTCTTTCCCTCAAAATATGGAGAACTGTGAATGTAAATTGCTCATGTTTTGTGCATAAACCATTCCTGTGTACACAGCATTTCAAGGGCGGGATGTAATTGTAATCCTGATGACCATCCCGAAAGTCAGTAATGGGCAGTTTTTGAGGGGTTGAGGCCACAACTCAACTTCACAGCCAGAGCTGTCTTGTGGTGATGGAGCATGTCTTTTGGTGGCTGGTTGGGCAGAGAAGTGAACAATGGGAATGGAAACGCAGAGCATCTTAGAAGCAAACTGCCGGTGTTCCCACCCTTGGAAACCCTTCTTCCGAAAACTGAAGTCATGTAGCGCAGGTTGCAGAAAGTCCCTTCCGAGATCACGGCAAAGACAAAACTGAAATGCCCTGATTCTCCACGGGAAAGATGTTTAGGAGGGGTCTCTTTAGAGTCCGCCAAATATAGATAGTCCTCATTTACCAACTGCCTTGTTCAGCCACCATCTGAAGTTACAACAGCACTGAAAACATAGCCATTGCAGTGTCCCCATGGTTATGTGATCACAATTCAAGCGCTTGGCAACTGGCATATATTTACGACGGTCGCAATGTCCCAGTCACATGATCACCATTTATAAGCTTCACTACCAGCTTCCAGCAGCGGGGAAGCTGGCAGAAATCACAAGTCACAGCCATGTGATATTGCACTTAACAACTGCAGCAATTCATTTAAAGAACTCAGCAGAACCGATGTTGTTAAGCTGGACAGATATATGATGTTTCACTTTACAACTACGTCACTTGGTGATGGACTTGCCAGTCTCATTTGCAGTTGGTAAGTGAGAACTACCTGTATGATCTTGTGACTTTACACAGATAAGTGATTTCTGCAACACGAGCCAGTTTCCCAGACTTTTAGACTTTGGATTTATTTGTGTGTGAAAATCAAGAAAGGATGGAGATCTTGACCAGCAATCTTGGAACAATAAGGATCCTGAGGTTTAAAGACCGACAAATAAGATACAGGTAGTCCTCAACTTAAGTTAAAGTTAACTGGTTATAAGTTAAAGCCAATGGCTTAGCAACCATTCAAAGTTACAATGGATCCTCCAAAAGATACTTAACAACCTGGATTCAAAGTTCTGACTGCCCCTTCCCCCACAATCACATAACTGCATTTTGGGCGCTCAGCAACTGATTTGCATTTATGGCTGTTTTCAGTGTCCCCCTGTCTCAGGATCACAGTTTATGACATTTTTGCTAGAAACTGGCATTTATTTCCAGTTTGCAGTAAAAATCAGCCCCTAGCAAATGATGGGTTTGCTTAACAACTGTGGCATTCACTTTGCAACCACTGTGTTTGCTTAATGACGTTGCAGAAAAAGATCATAGAATCTGGTTGGTCACATGATAATCTATTTTACTCCCATTATGTCTTAGGACCATAATTGCCTGGCTCAATTATGGTTGTAAGTCAAGGACTACTTGTAATTGATGGCTAGTTTAGCTATTCATTGAAGTGTTAGAAACCTAACTGAAATGAATGAGGTGCCAGGTTAGCTAAGGATTCACCAGAATTTGTACCCCAGATAATTATCTCTCTCTGTGTCTTGAATTCCAAGAGGGACTGTTGGTGCCCAAACCAGACCTTGCCTCCAATCCAGATGAAGAAGAGGAGCAAGTTTTCATTCAGTTTCCTGTCGAAAGTGAGAGAATCCCAGATCGTGAATCAGGTAAGGAGGAAGACTATGTAGTCCTTTTTGCAAGACAAGAAAAATTCTGGACTTCCCTTGAGGGAGGGAGGTTTAGAGAGCATTTTAATTCTTCTTGACCAGATTTATTTTTCTGTAAGTTTAAATAGAAAAATATATAAGGACATTCTTCAGCAAGAAGCAATAGACCTATAGCTAGTAAAAAGCTGTTTTTCTTTAGGGCTATGGTGGGACGTGTACAAGAGGAAAATGGGAAGAGGTTGGCTGTTAATTGCCTTTGAATTTTGCAGAGCTTTGAAAAAGTTGACAATGTTGTTGAGGTTGCTTTGTTCAAACAAAAAGCACACGCAGCGTCTAGCCCTCTGACAATAAGAAAACGTGTAAATATGGATTTGCTTGGTGAAACTGTAGCACGACTGCCTGTATGAGTTGAGTATTTAGTTTGCCTAGATGTAGAACCATCAGCTCTTGGCAAGAGCAATTTTGGGCCAGAAATCTTTTTAGATCTGCTTTGAGAGAGAGCAGGCAGGAGATCATCTGCACACTGTACAACATAGCCTGTGCTTTACCGCTGAGACCCAATCCCTCATTACAGTAAAACAATTCTTAATGTGTAACTACCGAATCCCATTTCTCAACTGTGTGTTCTCCTTTAAGGCATATTCCCCTTAATGTTTGTTGTCCTGAGCAAGTTTCTTTATTAAACCAATTTATATGGTGGTCTATCTAACCAGTGGAACCCTGAGTGGCAAACAAACCTAAAAACATTCTGAACCAATTAAAAGAAAAAAAATATCCCGGTTGGCATCCTCTTGCTCGATGGTGATTTTGGAATCCGGGTTTTGTGCATCTATCACCTGTGACAATTGTATCTTGCAATTGGCCAACCTACTTAACTATGCCACATCGCCATTCACTTTCATCAACTTCCCCCTCTATCCAGCGCTACCATTTAAAAATAACAAAACAGACTCCTATCCTGCCTCGCCAGAGTGAAACATGGCTCGTTTTCTGTTCGTGTTCACCATTTTTCTCGACTTAGGACCCAGGGACACTTCGCCTTCGGAGGCTGCACCCAGCCCATCAGGAGGCGCTCAGTTCTCACGGAGCACCTCTTGCCCTCTCCGCGATTTCACGGGCTCTCACGGGAAGCATCCCCGCTGGACAGATGATGAAATCCAGGCTTTTATTGAGATTTGGGGGGATACATCTGTACAGCAAGCCCTCTTCTTAAACTACAGAACCGTCTCTCAGTTCCAGTGGATCTCAGGCCAGATGAAAGCCCGGGGCTATGACCGGAATTGGCTCCAGTGCCGAGAAAAAGCCAAACATCTCCGGAAAAGCTACAAGGATTGCCTGGGAGGACATAACCAGTGGGGACATGGGAGACGAATGTGGCCTTTTTTCAACCAGCTGAATCAGTTCCTGCGCATTGAGCAGGATCTGGTGGTTCCACGGGAGATACGGCGCAAGGAGGTCCAGCATCATCTTGTCGACCGCCGGCGCAAAAGAGTGAAGAATGTAGCTGGTGCAGTGGTTAAAGCTTCCCGAGTTCAGGTGGAGGCTTCTGGGGTTCCAATGACGGAGGTCCCTGAGCTGCAGTCGAAGAAACAGTCAAAGCATCACTCTCGCTTCCCCAGTAGGACAGCTCACTCAGGTACGGGTCCCTTCAATGTTTTATCCATCCTTTTTATTTCACTAATTGGCTCTCCTGTGTATGCAAAACAGTCTTTTAATTTATACAAAATCTATGCAAAAATAGTAACGTTAGTAAACGCATTCATCTATATGTGCTCACCACTTCCTTAATGTGTGGTTATTTAGTCTTTGTGCCAGTAGCTGTAAATGGCAATGTTTGATGATTTTGGAAGCAGTATTTGTCAAAAACACCTCTGTTCTATTTATTTGATTGTTAGATCTATATCCCACCTTTGATTCAAGAGTGTACAGATACTCCTTGACTTACGACTGGTCACTTAGCAACTGTTAAAAGTTACAATGGACTCTGGTATTACTTATGAACCAATTCCAAAGTGCCAGTGGCTGGGATCTCTTTTCATGATCACATGACCTCATTTCAGGTGCTTGGCAACTGGCCTGTATTTATGGCCATTTGTAGCATCCTACAATCACATGACCATGTTTTATGACATTTTTCTGAAAACCAGCATTTACTTTCTTCTGGTTTTTGGGGAAAACAGTCCATAGTGTACAATCGATTTACTTTATTACTGTGGCATTCACTTAACAATGTAAATATGGGTTGGTTGCTGAGTGTCCAAAATGTGTCCACGTAACTGCAGGAGCAGAGTGGCCATCAGAACTTTGGAACCAGGTCATAAATAGTTTTTGGGGGGTAACTTTGAGTGGTCATTATGTGACCGGTCATAAGTCAAGGACTGCTTCTGTAGGTTTATCATCCTCTTTAGGTTAATGTCCTCCTGTAAATGAAATTGTATGTGTTTCCACGCTAGTTGTCCCAGGTTAACATGGAGCTTCTTGTTGTACTCTTGTCGTGGTACCCTTGCTACACATCATTTTTTAAAAACCCATATAAAGGAAGCAATGGCATTGAATTATCACACTTGGTTACATATTTTTCCTTGAAAGGCCAGGAAAGGGCTGATGCTTGCATGCACAAATATGATCTGAGCCCCACACCCACTCCCTTAAAACTCCTGTGTTTGCCTCTTCCTCTCTCACAGGTTGCCAAAAGCCACCACTGACCATCACTGAACGGATGAGAAACTTTCACAAATCCCGGCGGGAAAGGAGACCAGATGCTGTCCAAGCCCAAGGTGGGATTGTGGACTCTGCAGTGGGAAGCACTCTCAAGGGCCCAGCCCTGCAGGGATCCCACAAGGCTGATTCTGCGTCCTCGAGTGAAATAGAAAAAGCATGGGAAGAGTGCGAAAGGAAGGCTGTGGAGAAACTGGAAGGCTACTTGCGTGAGAAAGGATGGGAACTCCAGACGCGACACTCGAGCCGGACTGGAATTCTCCAGGATGTCTTATCCATTGTCTGCAAAGGCCGCACGGCTGCATCTCTGCCCGTTCTTACTTCTCCTATCCAAGGGCCCCCCCTTTCTTCCAAAACGCCCCTCTCTGAAGTGTCAACAGAGTCACAAGTCTCAGCAGAGTCGTGCAAGGACACAGCGGCCTCTTTGCCTGCTCCCTCTTCTCAGAGAAGTCAAGGCGGCTTGCCAGACAGAAGCACTCGCCTGAAAAGGAAACGCTCCCTGCCGGCACGATTTCAGTGCTGAGCTTGTTTTATTCCTATCTGGTACTTGCGTTAGAGCTGTTAGTTGGATCACACACTCGGCAGGGTTTGGTTTTTGTGTTTTGCGCTTTATGCTCGCTCTCTGTAGAATTGAATGATGAGCGTTTGATACCGGCTCCTCCAGGAGAAAACTTCAGGGGCTTCATATGTGATAAATAACACTTCATTTCTTGCTGGGGTGTGAGGAGAGCGGGGGGACTTTGGGGTGTCAGTAATTGCCTGACAGGGCATGAAGGCCTTCCTGCAGTCCAGTGCAGGGTAACAGGATCAGCTCTGCAGTTCTGTTAATTTTTAAAAAAATGATTTATTCAGTTTATATGTCCTCAAACTCCCAGCGGGTCTGAGCGGTTTAATTTGGCTTTTCCTACAGCAAAGTCAGCATGGGGAGCAAAACTGGCTTTCATTGCAGTTAACAGCCTTTGCTAGCAGTCAAGTAGCAGACCTGTAAATCTGCTTTCCTGATTCAGGGTATAGTATTCCTTTTCAGAGTCTACTCAATCACAGAGACTTCTGAAATCTGGTAATTATAGGTAGTCCTCGACATACAACTGTTCACTTAGCTACCGTTTGAAGTTGCAACGGCATTGAAAATAGTGACTTAGGACCAGTCCTTGCACTTAACGACTGTCGCAGCATCCCCGTGGTCACTTGATAAATTTTGGGGTGCTGGGTATATGTATGTATGACAGTTGGTGCATCCCGAGGTCATGTGATCACCATTTGTGATTTTCCCAGCTGGTTTCCAGCAAGCAAAGTCAATGGGAAAGCCAGATTCGTTTAAAGTTTGCGTGATTCATTTAACAACTGCAGTGATTCACTTTACAATCATGGCAAAAACGGTAAAATCAGGTGCGACTCAGTTACCTTGCTTAACAATGGAAATTCTGATCCCAGTTGTGGTTGTAAGACAAGGACTACCTGTATCTGAACTGGAGCAGGGTGTTCTCAGTTCTAGAAGTTTTTCCTCAAGGAATTTTTGTAAATAAATTACTAAGTTCCGTACACATCAGGAGTCAGCCATTTTTTTTCAGGAAAGTGCCGGATCCTGCCCTTCCTCTGCTTCTGTGAGCATATCTGGCAGGTCCGCAAGTCAAAAGGCACAGCAGCCATGGGATGGTGACAGCCCACCAGCAATGATAGGATCCCCACCCTTTGCGCCACCCTCACTCACTTGGGAGCTCAGCCCTGACAATCCGCCACCTGTCTGATCATAGTTTAGCTTGCAGGCCGTAGAAAAACAGGAGGGTAGATTTGGCCCATGGGCCTTACTTTGCAGACCCCTGATATAAACAGTGAAGGTACATGTCAACAGATGGGATTTCTGAATGCTAGCAAAGGATAGTTATTGTTTGTCTAGATGTCATCTGATTCTCAGTTTTTTTCAAACTGATCCAGGGATTCCCAAGAACTCGAATGAATTCCCTGAGACCAAGGGGGAAAATACCTCTGCAAATAAAATTCTTAGTCCTTTATGGATAGTTAGTTCCCCCGCTTTAATACTAAAGTACCATGGGAGGGGCAGGGCTTGTCAGCTGATATTCAGAAACCTTAATCAGGGTTTAACCTCTCTGAATCAGGGGTCCTGTTTTGTTTTTTAAATCAGGAAAAGGTTTCTTGCCCTGAAAAAGTATGAAAGTGCTCGGTAAGTGCTCTGACTGTGTCTCTGAAAGGCATATCGCTCCTCTGAAGTTCCTCTGAGCCGATGACTTTTGAACCTTCGGGGTCGTCGGCTCAGATATACAATCCTACCGGGAGGAGAAGGCCTCGGTGGTCTTGTCCTCATCCCTACTCGGCCGAGCCCGTGTTTCTCAACCTCGGCGACTTTTAAGATGTGTGGACTTCAACTCCCAGAGTTCCCCAGCCTGGATTAGAGTGCTGCAATGTGCTTTAGACCAGCGTTTCTCAACCTCAGCAACTGTAAGGTGTGTGGACTTCAACTCCCAGAGTTCCCCAGCCAGCATGAATTCCAGAATTCTGGAAGTTGGAGCCCACACACATTAAACGTTGCTGAGGTTGAGAAACACTGTTCGACATGATTTTAGTTCTGAAGGCTATTTTGAAATTGCAACTGGTGCAAAATGTAGTCATTTCTGTTTTGGCAAGTGAGCCATTATGCTTACATCGCATCAGCATTTGTGCATTGAACTGGTGCTCAGGAGCATTTATGTTACAATTCAACATGCTGCTTTTTCACCTTTAAAGCTCTCTTAACTTAGCAGATAGTTCACCTACGTGTGGAACCAGCCTGGACTGTGCCCATTTCCCAGTTGATGGGTAAAAGCCACAGACACGCTTTCCATGTGGCCCCCCATGTGGAACGGTCTCCGTCCAGAAACTCAGTTGGCACCTTCCTAAGGACATCTTAAAGTCCTTGACATATGACCATACTTTTAACTACTGTTCAGAGTTATGACGGCAGTGAAAAAAATGACTTGCACCTGGTCTTTGCTCTTCTAACCTTTGCGATGTCCCTGCAGTCCCGTGATGAGAATTTAGACACTTGGCAATTGTCGTGTATTTAAGACAGTTACAGCGTGCTGGGGACACATGACAGCCATTTATGACCTTCCCAGAGGGCTTTCAACAAGTAAAGTCAATGGGGGAAGCTGGATTTGCTTTATGACCATGGCAAAAAAGGTCATAAAATTGGGTGTGACTCACTTAACAACTGCATTGCTTAGTGACAGAAGTTCTGGTCCCAGTTATAGTCATAAGTTGAGGACAACCTGTAAAAATGATTTTTTTTTCCATTGGGACTTGGAATGAAGGTCATAGGATTGGCGGGTTGACAATTGCCTTTTCATTTTTATTTTTAAAATTTACCTAGAGTTCCTTGAGTTGCTTTCCTGCTATTTTTTTTACAAGTGTTTTATTTGGTAATTCATATTGTTTTGATTTTTTGTTTTGATTTTGATTAAACTGCCTATAGTTCTCCTTGATTAGGGCAATATACAAAAATTATAAAGACAAAAATAACAACACTCATTGCCCTTCAGTCACTTTCTGAATTCCTGACATTTCTGAAATGAGTTTTGTGCAGAGATATCAGAAAATTCAGGATGACAGTCATGATTATGCAGTCAAAGCACCAGCACTTGTGTGAAGGTGTTAATGACACATATGTGTAAAGGACTGAGTTTGATCACGTGGTTGTTCATTTACCTGATTCCAAACCAATTCTGGCAGCTCACAATATAGAAACCAACAAACAATAAGAACAAATAGGGAAGATGGAATCTGATCACTTAATGTAAAAAATTGCATATAAAGCACATCCTACAAGAAGCTCCATTCACTGTATCGAAGGCCTGGAATAATCTTAATCCTGGTTAGGTTGTTCACTGTCTTGTCTTTTTGGATCTTTATGACACATTTTTATAAGATTTGGCTACAGATAATGATAGAACAGTGTTTGGCTGGCGCGGGAATTCTGAGAGTTAAAATCCACACATCTTTAAGTTGTTAAGCTTAAAAAAACTGCTAGAAGTTACTAACCAACATTGTACTGGAAATATCACTACAAGTTTTATGCCATTGTGGACAACCAGGAAAAGAACAGAAGAAGTAGATGGAAAATTTAACAAACAAAAAACAAGAGATAGAAGGCAAGTCCATTGATAGCTCTTTTAAAATGATAATTCAGCCCATGTGGAAAGAAATGTTTCAGATCACATACTTTTAAAGAGACTCCATTTTAACAAATTCTAAATATGGCTAGGAAATTCTTGTAGCATTTTCTTAAGATTCTGTATTGACTCCAAGATGAACATTAAAGAGACCTTACTGAAACCTGTATACGACTTGCTTTCTTGATCTTGCTCAGCTTAGTGGAATGTTTTATGAAAAAATAAAATTATAACTAACGGAATATTTGCTCTAATCATATCGTCCTTGGTCTTAAGTTATATTCTGAACTTATCCTCCTCTTCTTGTGAAGTGTTGAAGTGTATTCAGTGCCTACAGCCTTATGTAGAGCAGTGGTGCTGTTTGCCCCCACTGGAAAAAAAATGGCAGGATAAAAAATAAAGTGCATGGCAAATATTTTATTGTTGACTGCAAAGTTGTACACATTGGTATATGTGGACTGCGGTAGTTTGTTCTTCTCTTGAGATCTACCTACAGATTTTGCCAAAAACGAATCAGCACTGTACTGAAAATATTCTATAATTTGTGCCATTTGGTGTGAAATAGACTACCGCAATGTGGTCTACATGGGGCTGCCCTTGAAGAATATCTGGAAGCTTCAGCTGGTGCATAATGTGGCCGTGCAAGCAGTTATGTGTGTTCCTAGAAGGCTGTAAGTTGCATCGGTTGCCAGTTTGCTTCTGGGTCCAATTTAAGGTTCTAGTTTTGATCCAATGGCGTGGGACCAGATAATCTGAGGGATCACCCCTCCCCGATTAGATCTATCCATCCTATCTGGTCTGGCCAGAAGGGCATGTTGCGGGTCCTGTCTACTAAGAAGATCTGACGGGACCCAGGAGATGAGCCTTTTCTGCTGTGGCCCCTGCTCTTTGGGACATCATGCCCCTCACCCCTGAGGTGAGATTAGCCAGAACTCCACTGATCTTCCCAAAACCTCTTAAAACATGGTGTGTGTTTTTTCAGCAGACCTGTGGATCCCTTGGTAAAAAGGAGCCTGTGAGTTGATTGTACCGTATGTGAGATGCTCATGCGTTGCTCCACTATCTTGTTTAATTGTTTTTACTGCTTATTAAGATGGTTTTAATCATTGGTTTTATTGTATACGACCCACAGTCACACTCATGAGATGGGTGGCTACATAAAGTTGATCAACAATAAAAATATTTTTAAAAAGATTACAGGGCAACTGAGAAAGAGATGGAAGGGATATTAGACATAAACAACTGACAGAAGGTTGTGATCCATAATCCGTTGTCTTTGAGGTGGTTGAATTAATATGTGCCGGTCAGTTTGTGTTGAGTGGGTTTGAAAATGTTTCTCTCAGCATTTCTGTTTCTAAAAGCATCCCTACAGTGGCATTTTTAAGATGCTGAAACTTGAGCTGTTGAGATCTGTGTTTTCCATCCTTTAATAAAAGAGAAGTTAAAGCTGAATTCCCCTTCATTTGAGAAACCATCATATTTTGTACAGGCAGTCCTCAATTTACGATTGTTAGTTTAATGACAGTTCAAAATTGCAACTGCCTCAGAAAAGTGACTTATGACCTATCCTCATAGTTAACAAATATTGCACCATACCCATGTGATCACAATTTGGGCACTTGGTAGCTGACTCCCATTTATAACAGTTGCTGTATCTTCCCGTCACGTGATTGTGATTTGTGACTTTCCCAGCCAGCTTCCAACATGCAAAATCAATTGGGGAAGCCAATTTGCTTAACTACGTGATTGGCTTAACAACCATGGTAAAAAATGGAGTAAATTTAATCCAGTGATGTGATGACTCACTTAATGACCACATCATTTCTTGTCCCAATTGTGGCTGTAAGTTGAGGACTACTTGTACTTCATCTACTTCATCTCTTAAATATTCTAATAAGTATAGCATATATAATAAATCTGCCTTTGTTTTAAGGTGCCCATAAATACTGACTTGATGCAGCAAAATAATTCTGCTATTCAAGAAATTCTCAGAGTGTAGAGGTACTCCTCGACTTATGACTGCAATGGAGCCCGGAATTTCCATTATAAGTTCTGACAGTCGTAAATCAAGGCACTCATGTGACCAGACTTGATTTTACAACTTTTTTTGCAGTGATCATTAAGCAAATCAGTGTAATTCCTGTGGGTGTTTTTTGCCAGAAAAAAATAGTGAAAAAAGTCAGAAATCAGCAAAACATTTGTAAATTGCTGTCATGTGACTGTGGAATGCTGCAACCAGCCATAAAGGTGATCCGGTTACC
The DNA here is from genome assembly GCA_032468055.1 of Acrochordus granulatus. Taxonomy (NCBI): domain Eukaryota; kingdom Metazoa; phylum Chordata; class Lepidosauria; order Squamata; family Acrochordidae; genus Acrochordus; species Acrochordus granulatus. The sequence goes on along the minus strand of JANHZU010002461.1, from coordinate 76,548 downwards.
AAGCACCTAAAATGCGGCCATGTGACCCCAGGGGTGTATGTAGCTGTCACAACTCCAGAAGTAGATTGTAAGTAGCTTTCGATGGTCTGTCGTATCTTTGAACGGTTGCTAAGCAGCCAGCCATTAAATGAGAACTATCTGTACTTAGTATATTTCCACAATGTGAGATGTTAGCACACATTTCCTTGGCTCATGTCCTACATATATATATATATATATATCTGTCATAGTTGAGGAGAACTAAGATTATTATTGTCTTGTTACTAATTTTGACTTTACTGTGTTCTGAATACACACATCCCTGAATACCAACTCATGTTATGTGGCCTGGTTGTGGGGAAGGACAACAAGCTCTAGCAACCACATTCTGCCTTGGCTGGAGGAAGAAAGAGGGCAGATAGGGCAGCCATTGTAGGCTGTAGAAAAAAATGTAGAAAAGAGACAACTAGATTCAGTCAAAAATTCCTCTCTGTCTCCCTTCAGGTGATGAGAAGAGACACTGGATCCAGATGAAGAATTCCCAAATGGAAGGAGAGAGAGAGACGTTGACGGAGTTCTCGCAGTGGAATATTCCAGTGTCAACAGCCATTCACGAGCAAAGATGTGAGCCCAGCCTGGAACAGGAGAAGCTGACGCTAGAAGAAGAGCCCAGGGAGGTTTTAGAAAATTTTATAGCTCTCTGCAGTGAAACCTCTGAACTGCAGTCTATGGCAGAAGAACCTTTAGTTTCCACATATTGTAGAAAATACCACTACAAACCAGGATTTGTGATGACATACCCAGGTGAGGATCCCTCCAAATGTCCAATGTGGATGGAAAATGCCCAACAAAACTCATGTCCGAGAATTCAAACTGGAGAAAAGCCCTTTGGATGTCCTGAATGTGGAAAATGCTTCAGGCAGAAAGAAAATTTAATCCACCATCAGCAGTTGCATGCAGGAGAGATGCCACATGAGTACCCTGATCTTGGGAAAATATTCCACCAAAGAGAACATTTGTTGAGAGGTCTCCGGACAGGGAAGAGACTCTATGAATGTCCTGAGTGTAGGAAAAACTTTCCTACTCGAGAAACTTTAATTAGACATGTGAGAATCCATACAGGAGAGAGGCCCTTTGAATGTCCTCAGTGTGGCCAGTTCTTCAGACAACGAGCTCATTTGATACGACATCAGCGGATCCACACAGGAGAAAGACCTTATGCGTGTCCTGAGTGCGGGAGAAGCTTCTCTCGGCGTGACAGTTTAATTGACCATCAAAGGAAACACATACACGAGAAACCTTATCAGTGTCTTGAATGTGGGAAAAGCTTTTGTCACAAAGGGGCTCTGCTTAAGCACCAGCGAGTCCATGTGACAACAATTGTGGTCTGAAAACTGCATCCTGGGGGAAAAAATTGCAACTGCTTTGTGCATGTACTTTCTTCTGATTAAACAGATGTTACCTAAACAACATGAGACTCTGGTGCATTGTCTAAGAAAAAGGAGAATACATTTTCTAGCATTGTAATTAAGTTTTTGCTGCTTGGGGAAGTTGGGCATTATATAAATAATACAGGCCAGAACATTTTTCTTTTGAATTTAGTGGGACTTTCCTATGCATAAATTAGGTTTCTCAGAGGGGTTTCAATTTGCCAGTTTGCTGTAGTGCTTAAGGCCTCAGGTTAGAAACCAGGAGACCCTGAGTTCTGGTCCCACCGTAGGCAGAATGCCAGCTGGGTAATCTTGGGCCAGTCACTTTCTCTCAGCCCTCGGAAGGAGGCAATGGCAAACACTTCTGAAAAACCTGGCCAAGAAAAGTGCTGGGGCTAGTCCAAATAGTTGCCAAGGGTCAACACTGACTCAAAGGGAACACATGGACACACAATTTGGAATGGTCCTGTCACTGCTTTTTTCCCTTCATCCCAGTAGTATTGCTGCCTTGAAAGCAGAACTAAAGGACAAGTATATAAAATGAAAGATTCCTTCAGAAATGCACCAAATATGTAAAAAATGCAACTTGATTAGTGTTGAACTAAACTTTACAAAACCCATGGAATGAAACAACTTCCAAGAATTTAAATATGAGAAAACCCGTGCCTTCTTTCTCTTCAAAAAAATTCTAATTCATCAGAAAACTATAGCAAACAAGGAATAATAAGAAATCTACTGATAAATAAGAATCTCTCTTAGAATAATGCATTCAGATGATAATGCTTCTATTATATTATTTTCCTAAGGAAGTTTGGCTGAGTTAGAGGTGGTCTATCTTATGTTGGGTC
>JANHZU010002461.1:45221-67990 GCA_032468055.1 Acrochordus granulatus | reverse complement strand
TAATAACTTGCTTTGCTTATAAATATATGTTTGGTCTAATTTTTCAGAAGATATTGTTTGCTATCCCCTCTCCTTTGATGTGGTTTGAATGATAGTACTTTGAATAAGATTAATGAGGTGTGTAATGCAGAAAATGCCTGTTTTTTATTCTAATCCTTGAGATGATTTGGATTATACTTTGTGACATAGAATATCATAAGCAATGAGAGGTTGGCAGCCCCTTTGCATGTGGAAATCAGTCTTCTCCAACTCAGTGCCCACCAAAAGTATTGGACTGTAATTCCTAACAGCCCACTGAACACGTGGTCCAACGCATCTGAAGAAAATCAAATCAAGCAAACTTTGCAAGCTTGCTGCTGTGCTTCAAATGATGTGACCCTTAGCTGCAAACAGAAGCAATTTTTTTGGTCTGTTTGAAAAATAATTGGGGCTGTCTAAAAGTGCAACAATAAAATGCAATAGAAAATTGCTGAGACTGGATGCAGTTTAGAGAGAGCTACAAATTGACAGAACTGCTGAATACAGGAATATGTGCCAGGGAGGGTGTCAGAAAGTCAAGATGGCAGCTGCAACCACGCAGTTAAAGCCTGTTGTTTTTTACATGTGTTGTGTGACCGAATGGCAAGGTCACGTTGATCCACTGTCTGGATTCTTTTGACTCTCTCCCTGAACAGATGCCCCTGGCTGGATAGTAACCGAGATCAGAGGGGAACCAGAAGGCAAGGACTGCAGCTGGACACAAGTGGTCCTTTGAAGTTCTCCTTCCACGGGTCTGTCTTGATGTTTTTATTGCTTCCTCAGAAGGACTGAATCGGGATAGGCAGAAGGACTCAGAAGGACTGAATCGGGATAGGCCCCGGCTGGCTATAATGCTGGGTTGTTGTGGCGGTTGGGTTTCCAGCATCATATTTAGCCATTCATTTTGCCCAGCCTTTGTGTGAATCTAGCTTTTCGCTCACTATGAGAACTTCTGCTGGGTACAGTCTGCAGAGTAGATTCTGTAATGACCTTTTGGTTTAATGGTCACCTTTGGACTGCCTCCGGCAATCTCTTGCTTGTTTCATCAGACCTGGCTGGTTACCTGCTACCACAGCTCTGACTGGTGGAAAGTTACTTAGAAGTTTTTGCACTGACTGCAAGAGACAACTTGGTGGAATATTTATTTTAAAAGTTTAGACTGTCCATACTGTGCTAAGCAGGTAGACTAAGATGCCATTAGCCTTTAAGGTGGACCTTCCTAATTGGCCCATCCACTGTCTGGATTTCCTTGTTAGGATTAAATTGTTCCCCAAACACCCCCAATTGTAGGAGGACAGTTGTCTTAGTTACAGTTTAAATCCTATATCAGCCTAGTTGTTTGTGCATCTGATCAGATGAGATGGAGCTCACAAAAGCTCCATTCCTTAATAATGTTAAGTAGGAAAAAGGACTTACCAGACCCCTCGTGATTCCCCTTCCCCATTGAATCTTTACCTCAGAAGCAGTAGAACCTGAGAAACCAAACTGATAGTATGAAACTGTAGGTACACAAAGCTGGCAGGATGTTAGGACAACCCCATGGTTGTGTCAAAAGTCATGAAGTCCGAGCTGCCCCAGAGAAAATAACCTTCCTGCAGTTTGGTTTCCCAAAACTAGAAAAAGGGAGAATAAATCAGTTTCTCCCTTCCCAGGGTTGGTTTCATCAGTAACCAGAAAGCTGATGAAAATGCTTTTTTCTTCTTCCTTTCTTTTTGTCCCTTTTTTCTTTTTTGTATTATGATGTCCATTAGATTATAAGCATTTTATATTATTACCATGAATGCTTTTGAGAAAGCCTTTTGGATAGAAGGTGAAACGTCTTCTACTTGAGAAAAATCCAGTCCAGATGCCTGTTTTTTAAACTTGTTGCGATGCAATTACCCTGGAGGAGTGAGAGTCTTCACAGACTATCTGGCAAGGCCGACACCGAGCAGCCATGGAAATTTCTGGGGGTCTCTGACCAATCCCTCCTTTACGGCCCTTCCTATTATTGGATTATAGGAGATGTGCTGGACTAGAGGGGGTAAGCCCTGGTTCTTCTTACAGTTTCCATCAAAATATGCCCATCGGCATGCTGGGTTCAAATGGTCATAAAACTGGATGTGGACATGTGACCCACTTAACGACCATCATGACTTTCAACCATAACTCAGGCTGAATTCTGATCATAAGTCAAGGATTACCTGTAATATGAGAGGGGACTCCATGGGGCTCTGTCCACTCCAGTGAGAAGAATGAGCAAATAGATTGTGTCACTGCACTAAATCATACTGTGGTTTAGCATGTGTGAATGCAGTCGTGCTTTATTGCTCACGGTTGAGTGTGAGCCAGTTCACGCTGGTCATCCTTGTTCTGAGCGATCCTTTGTCATTTTTTGTAGCTGGAGGAATAATGTCTCCGAGTCATTCCAATCCAGTGCTTCCTTCTGAAGAGGCAGAAACAGCCGAAGCTCCCCTTGCGAAGGTCGGTGAGATTCTGGTTGAGGCTCATTGACCTGTGGCCCTCCAAGTACTGCTTGAACTACAATTCCCAGTGGCTTCAGCAGATGCAGCCAAATAGAAGGCATCATGCAGCTGTTCAATAGAGCAGACTTTGGAAGAGCCCCAGTTCTGCATCTCCGGTTCGGTCTCGGGATGACAAAGAGCCTGTTTAAAGTATAAAAGACAAGACAGAGCAGTGTTACTCAACCTTGGCCATTTTAAGATGTGTGGAGGTCAACTCCCAAAACTCCCCAGCCAGCATGTCCAAACATCTAAAAATGGCCAAGGTTGAGAAACACTGAGATAGAACCTGAGTTTTACATGAAAAATAGGAGCCAATCATAGGTGCAGTTCTCAGGTTCATGCATTCTTCTGTTTGATTTTAGTTTAGGGTAGGGCTATCATGACAGCTGGTTTGATCTAGGGATTAAGGCACCAGGTTAGAAACTGGGAGGCCATGAGTTCGAGTTCTGCCTTTGGCACGGGTCACCCTCTCTCTCTCACAGCCCTAAAAAAGAAGGAGGCAATGACAGATCACTTCTGGAAATCTTGTCAAGAACATGCAGGGACTTATCCAGGCATGTGCCAGGAGTGAAACGTTGACTTAAGACAAAAAAGGATGGATGGGTGGATGGATGGTCTGCAGACTGGCACAAACATTCTAATTCTTGCTGTCTAGTGGTCTGGAGGTGCTTCTCAACCTCAGCAACTTGAAGATGTGTGGCCTTCAACTCCCCATGCTGACTGGGAAATTCTGGGAGTTAAAGTCCACACATCTTGAAAGTTGTTGAGGTTGAGAAGCAGTGCTTTAGCGAGCTGAACAATAACTCCATTTATAAAAGACTAGAAACTTTCAGGACCTTTTGCTGAAAACGGACAAAAATTAATTGGGGATTTCAGAATTTACTGATTAAACAGGGCTGTTTATGTTTTGTGATCTAGGAAAGTGGAAACAATATTAATCCAGTTTGCAACTGCTGTAAGCAAGATTAGAAGTCATTTTTTTTCTTCGACTTGTTTTTCACTACCTCAGATTTTTCATCTTTTTTAATTTTATATTCTGTACTTTTTAATTCCGTACAAAATTCACAAGTATGCATACATAGAGAGAGAGACAGACAGACAGTGCTCTAGGAAGATGGCTGTCAGATGAATTGGACGAGCGCAAAACGAAGAGAATGGGGAATGGAGCAGAGTATTTTGGACCAGGGCAAATCTGATTAGCTGCCTGGATCACTCGGTGCTTTCAACACTTTGGTACAGATATCATTTCTCCAGGGTATTATTCAGTGCCTTTTGTTATTTTTATTTATTGCACTCACCCTGCATCCCAGATAAAAGACAACAGGGAGCATGCTTTATCATTTCAGAGGTGTGTGAATCTGAATGATATGACAGTAACCCTGGACACTACAGAATGGGCTGCGTCAAACCCCACTCAAAGAACCATGCGCTGGGAAGTCATGCAGGAGAACTCCGAAGACATCAGCACATTAGGTAATAATCTAAGAATAAACAATGATGCCTTTAACAACACCCCAGAACAGCATTTGCCTATCCCAGCTCCTTGGGAAGGACTCAAGAAGTGGACAAAAATGCCCGATCCAGTCGAAACATCGGGCTGACTGAATGATAAATAATAATCATCATCATCCAAAGCCACAGTAGTTTGACTTATCCAGCATATTGAAATGGATAAAATTTACTTTTGAACTTGTTGAATTAATTCTGGGAATTGAAGTCCACACATCTTCAAGTTGCCAAGGCTGAGAAACATTGCTCTAGTGACAGATTTAGTGAAATTCTCTAGTGAGCCTTAAAAGAAACTTGTGTGTGTGTGTGTGAGAGAGAGAGAGAGAGAGAGAGAGAGAAATCATTCCAATAATCCAGCCAAATGGTCAGGCCACTTGCTTTCCTCAAGAGCTGCCCCCCGCTTGCATGCGGTCCATCATCCGAGAAAATGACTTAAGTAAGAATCCGCTCATCCGCTTCATTTGAGACGTCCCATTTCCTGCCTCTTTTCATCACCTGCTCTCTTGTCTCCTTCCCAAAGGGGGCTTTGTGATTCCCAAGCACGAAGCTGTCTCTCAGGTGGGACAAGAGGAGATGGCTTTCATCTGTAATTCAGAAGAGAAGGAGGCCTTTCTGAGCAGCCCCTCAGGTAATGAGATACGAAGTGGTTGGGATTCATTCAGGGATCCTACACAGCAGTGTTTCTCAATCTTGGTAACTTTAAGACGCGTGGACTTCGATTCCCAGAATTCCCCAGCCAGCATGCTGCTTAGAGAATTCCAGGAGATGAAGTCCACACATCTCATCAATTGCAAACTTGAGAAACACCGAGCTAGAAACTGGGAGACACTGAGTCCTAGTCCCATCTTAGGCGCAGCTGGGGACCTTGGACCGTTCCCTCTCTCTCAGTCCTAGGAGGAAGACCAAGACAAACCACGTCTGAAAACGTTGCCAAGAAAACTGCAGGGACTTGGACAGGAAGTTGCCAAGAGTGAACTCTAAGTCAACAAACTAAAATTACTTGTCTGATTCCGGGAAGTTGATGGTGATAGTAACGATCATATAGTTATTTCCCGTGTTTGTTCCAAGGAGCGGAGGCTGCATGCATTGGTCTCCTTCACAATTTGAGGCGTTTGGGAATTTGCTGGTCTTCTAGCATCATTGGAGGGGGCCGAGATAAAGATAACAAACTTGTATCCTCCTGATTTCCCTCAGGGATTGTAGGAATTGCACTGCCTTTTTTTTGCTTCTCCATGATAATCGTTTAAGAAGAGGAGCAAGCCTGAGATCCAGAGAATTAAATCTGGTCTTCCAATGCTTTAGATCTGAGATCTTTAGAGATCCCTAATTGTTAACAGCTGATCATTTTGAGTGTGATAGACGGAGGAACTTCTCAGATGAAAGAAACCATCGTAAATGTGTCCCTTTAAGGACTGAGGCATCATTAACTGAGGTTCTCTTCCTCCTTTCAGATGACGAGGAGCTCCTCAAAATCAAGGAGAATTCTTCCCAAGGATGGAGGGAGCCAGAGGAGATATACAGTATGTCCCTGGAAATCTCTCAAGGGAAGGCATCTCTGGTGGCTGAGATTCATGAACAAAGGTGTGAATCGGATGGGCAACCAGAGGAGAGAAAAATGGAAGAACGGGACAAATCCCCAGAGGTGGCAGAAGGCCCTGCGGTAAACAAGGATGTCCTGCGGTACCCCCGGTCAAATTGTTTTCTGCACACCAGGAGTGGGAAATGGCATCGGTGCAAATCAGGTCTGGTTACCAATCAATTCCACCATTCTGGAGTGATGCCTTATGAATGTCTGGCATGTGGTAAACTTTTCCAGAAAAAAAGATACCTTGCGAAACATGAGAGGACCCACATGAGACCCAAAGTCTATCAATGCTCCGAGTGTGGAGAGACCTTTAATTGGAGAGAAGGATTTGTGCGGCACCGAGGGATCCACACGGGGGAAAAGCCGCATGAGTGTTCTCAGTGTGGGAAATGCTTCAGCCAGCGGGAAAGTTTGATTCGCCATGAGAAGATCCACACAGGCAAAAAACCGTACGAATGCTCCGAGTGTAGGAAGAGGTTCTGTCGGAGAGATTCGTTGGTCAGGCATCAGAAGATCCACACAGGAGAGAAGCCATACGAATGTCTGGAGTGTGGGAAGAGCTTCAATCAGAAAGAGGTCCTGCTCAGACACCAGAGAATCCACACGGGGGAGAAGCCATATGAATGCCGTGTGTGTGGCGAGTGCTTTACTCAGAGAGCCATATTGAGCAGACATGAGAAAATCCACACTGGAGGAAAAACCACATTAATTTTAGAGAACTTCTCTCGGTCTTTGAACTGACCCACTTCCCTCTGGAGACTTGTGTATTTTTGCAGGAAAGCACAGAACCTTTTTGCAAATTCAGAGTGCTCTCTTGGTCACATTTGTAACTTATTTGTAACTTATTACTTGAGGCAGGAGCTGAAAAGCTAATTTTAGGGTGGATTTCACAGAGGAAATGCTCTCAGGGAGCCCCTTGACCCTCCAAAATAATCTCAGTTAAGTTCTCCATGCTGTGACCACTTTTTGCATTGAAGGAAGAAGGCACCTTACCACTTCCAGGGGCTGTGAAGACGTTTGGATTTTGAGCACAAGTTACCTAATCACAACAAAAGTTCACCTATCACAACAGCCATTTTGTGCATGAAACACCTAAAATGTCACCTCAGCCATTTTGTGAGAGCACCTAAAACTTGTCTATTAATCAAATTTACATAGTGCCCAAAGTTGATTTTGGTGAAATGGGTGGCTAAGTAAATTTGATTAATAAAGAAACAACAAAGGTAGTAAATTTGGGGGAGACAAAAAGGAAGTCAAGCTGGGCAGGCGCCAGAGGCTCCTTGCAGAAAGTGTCACATTTTAACCTCCGGCCTCTCCCAGTGGAACAGCCGCTGAACAAGTCAGTGAGTGAGGATGGAAGAATGGTCAGGTTTTGTATCAGGCGGCTTTTTACATTCCCATGAACAGAGAGAAGCTTGGATGTCGAGGTCTGTTACGCAGGATTGTTGTCATGATTCCAAGAAGGTTGTGAAGTACCATCGGGAGCTCTAGTAAACACTTGTACAGGTAATGCTTGGTTAACTACGGGACCAGGTTGTACTAAGTGACATGGCTGTAAAACATTGTCACATGACCACACAAATCCATGACATAATTTTGGCAATTCTGCTTGCGGTTGTTAGGCAGATCCTGTGCAGTCATTCATGTGATTGCCATTTGTGACTACCTGCTGGCTTCCCCACTGACTTTGCTTATTAGAAGGCATCAGGGAAGGTTGCAAATGGTGATCACATGACCACAGGACGTTGCAACATTGTACTTGCAAGCCAGTTGCCAAGCAGCCAAATTGTAATCACGTGACTGCAGGAACACTGCAGTGGCTGCACCTATGGGACTGTTGTTAATCTCATTGTTAATGTTACTGTTGTAACATTGAACTGTTAATGAACAAATGGTTATTAACCAAGGCCGACCTGTATTTTCTCTATTTTGAAAATACCAGCTGGTGCTCCCCATAGCCCCAAAATTCTAATAACATTTTAGGCATGAAGCACAAGAGATTTACAAGTTAACAGACCACCAAAAAAATCACCTGAAACCATTTTTATCAAGTCACCACTAGAAATGTGTGTGCTGCACAGCTGTTTCCCATTTTGAATTTGCTTAGCAAATCCATTTCTGTGATATCCTATTTTCCAATGGATAGTTCATGTTATTTTAATATTTCCAGTTGTGCTGTTTTTTTAAATACTTTATGCTGTTCAGGGAGAGTTGGTTGGGGGAGTGGACAAGAAGCCCATGAAGATTTTGACAAATATCCTTGACAGTTGTAAAGTGATTGACACCTTTATAGGCATCACTAATTCCATTAGCGATATGAACACTGTAAACAGACCACATTTTGCTTCCTAAAAGTAGAAATGCTGCAAACTTTATACAGGTAGTCCTTGACTTAGGACAATTGGGACCAGAATTTCTGTTGCTAAGTGAGGCAGTTCTAAGTGAATTGTGCCCAATTTTATGACCTTTTGTGCCATGGTTAAGTGAATCTCTAGTTGTTAATTGAATCATGTGATTAAGTGAATCCGGCTTCCTCTATTGCTTGTCAGAGGTAGGTTGGGAAGGACCCAAATGGTGATCATGTGACCCCAGTATGCTGCAACCATTGTAAATACATGCTGGTTTCTAAGTGCCTAACTTTGATCATGTTACTGTGGGGGATGCTGTGATGGTTGCAAGTGTAAGGATCGGTCATAAATCATTTTTTTGAGTGTCATTGTAATTTTGAATGGTCTCTAACTGAATAGTTGTAAGCTGAGAACTACCTGTAAAGCAGTAATACTGAAAGTGATGGAGAACAAGGATTTCTGCAGGACCTGAAAAAATCAAAATGGCGGCTGCAACCATATGGTCTGAGCCTTGATCCTTTAAAAGGGGAGAGGCATCAGTTGTGCAGATTGCATTTGTGGCCTTGACTTTTTTGACCCTCCTCCCAGCAAACACTCTTGATACGAAATTAATTCTGAGGGTACTAAAATATTTAACATCAATTTATGTAATAAATTTAGTAAATTTCAAATGGGTCTATGTACAAGTGCACATTCAAAAGATCTTCCTGCCGGGGTGGAGAAATTCAAATCCCTTTGCACTCTTGAGAGAGAATTTCTCTCAATAGGGTGAACCTGAAGAAGAAAAAGCTGTTCCTGTTTCTATATTGCTGATTGAAAAAGCTTGCGTGCGACAACATGGAGCCTCCGAGGAGGGAAATTTTAAAAACTTTGCACTGGTGGAGCTCCAGACGCTCACTGAGCTTGACTGATTTTCTGCAGACGTGTCATTACGTGCAACGGTTTAGTAACGAAATGTCCACAGAAAGAGTCAGGCTCAGAGAGCAGCGAGAACTCCCCAATTCAACCCCGAGCTACAGATAATTCCCTTCTGTTAATTTGTGGTAGGGCTGAACGGGGCATTGATACCGGCTGTCTTGGGTATGTACCATTTCCCAGCAGGACTGACGTCCAGCGGCGTGGACCTCAACACAGAGAATCTAGCTAACCTCTCGAGCTGCAGGTGGGGAGTTTGTTATTGCTCCACAGAATTCTCCCTGAGTAGAAACAAACTGCACAGAAATGGAACCTTTCAGGACTAGCCTGATTTCATTACTTTTTCGGCGGTGGTCATTAAGCAAATGCCGCAGTCTTACAGCAAACACTGCAGTCATTAAGTGACCCCATTTTTCACTACAGGGTGTTTTTTGCTGGAAATTAGAAGTAAAAGCTGGTTTTTGGTACAAACATCATAAATCATGGTCACATGAGCACAGGACACTGCAAACAGCTGTAAATGCGGGCCAGGTGTTGAGCATCCAAAATACAATACCTGACTTGGGGGGAGGGATATCAGAATTTCAAATCCAGATTGTAAGCAGCTTTTTTGGGGTCCTTTGTAACTTTGTTCAGTAAACGGTAATTTGAGGGCTACTTCTCTACATATTTTCTGTTTTTAGACTTCAGGAACCAGCCTTCTCATTCCAGCATTATTTTTTTATATAGTGTGGTCAGGAAATTTATAAAAAAAGACGAGTGATCTTCTGCAGATTAGATTTATAGCCAAGTTTAGAAAAGAGTGTAAGAGCTTTAGAAAAACAATCAAATGATATCTTGATTTTCCCTGAATTGGCACATTTAAAAAAAACCCAAAACATAACAGTCTTGTCAGAAATAATGCCAGCAAATACTCTTGTGAAAAATGTAATCCAAAATATTCCAAATCCTTTCTTGTCTGTAAATGGTTCTCTTGAATTTAGCATAGGACACCATTCTGAAAGGCATTCAAAAACTCAGTTTGAAATAGTCCATATGTATTTTCTCAAATATTTCAAAAACTATCAGCTCTGCAGTTGTACTGGCTGAATATAAACAGGCATGATCAGTGATGTGGTAGTATGTTCCATCCTGAAAAGCACGTGCAAATCCAAATGATCCCCATCTTATTTTTGCACTGTGGTGGAAATCTGACATAATTAGATCCATGATTGTTAGGGCACAATCCATGCCAGACAAGATTTGATAAGGATTTCAAGTAGATCCCATCTAAAGATCCCATGAAATCAGAAGATTTGAAAGATCCAACTTTTAACTATTGAAAAAAAATCAAAGTGGCTAATAGATATAAATTATTCATGGATGATGGTCATCCTTGATGGAAACTGTTTGTAAAAATTTATAGACACAAATACTTGCATGAGATGCGCCTTGATGCATATTTATTTTGTTTTGCTTTTTTCCCCTTTTTCTATTCTATTTAATAAAGTGATTTTTAAAAAAAAAGCTTCCTCACACTGAAGGCAGATCAACAGCAGGAACTAATCTAAGTATAAATCCAATAAATAAATAAATAAATAAACAAGCAAGCAGTGGCTAAGCAGCCATGTGCTGTGGAGGCTTTAATCTGAGTCCTTGCTCTGGACAACAGCTGTTGCACTTGGCCTAAATGGACCCTTTCAATCCTGATTCTATTTTTAAAAGACTTCACAATCCCTGGTGCATCACAAGATTCCCTTTTCTCTAAGGGATCAATCTTCTCTAGCATGGCTCTGTCAGATCCAGAACATCTGAATGCAATCAGCTCCTCCAATTATGCAGACTTTGGACTTTATTTCCCAGAATCGTCCCTCCCCGCCTCCCACAGAAGTTGCAAAGAATGGGCATACCAGAGTACTGCTTTTGAGAAAACAGAAGTTTAGTGACATGCTAAAATTATTAGGGGACACTGAGTTAGGCGAGTCTGTTTCTTTTCTCAGACTAGGAAATACTTAGCATTAAATACAGTATTTGCAGGTTTAAAATATTTGCAACCCACTATGGAGTTTGGAGCTGAAAATTAACTAGTCGTCTGTGCTCATAAATGAAAGAAAAATTCTTGAGGTTTCAAAGTTGTAAAAATTTTTTATTGTTGAGTGCATCAACAAGCTTTTCCCAACCTGTCACAAATTATACAAGCAACATGACTGTGATTCCTGCCACATCATTTTTTCCTGTTTTCTTTCAAAAACTCCTTCCATCCTTTTTTAAAGGAATGTATAACCTAGTAAATCCAGTCTTAATCTCACCCAGAAGTAGCTCCCATTAAACCAGGATCTTCCAACCTTAGTAACTTTTAAGATGCATGGACTTTAACTTCCAGAATTCCCATGGCTGGCTGGGGAATTCTGGGAATTGAAGTCTATGCATTTTAAAGTTGCCAAGTTTGGGAGACCCTGCATTAAGCAGATTGAGAATTGCCAGGGTTAGGAGGGATTTACTATCTTCCTAGCATCATGAAAAACACAACTTTGTAAAGCTCACGTATCTTCCTGCCATCCCTGAATATTTTCAACATTGGCTGTCAGGTAAAAAGTAGAACCTCCATATAAAGAGGCACAATACCTGTGCACATTAGCAGCTTCAGTGCTCAGGGATAGTAGAAAGCTACTTACAGTCTTCATGGCTTGTTTGATGGGCTTCCTGGAATCGAGTCAGTTGTGAGAAACAGACTGCTGGGCTATGCACATCTATGGTCCAATCCCCAGTTTTTTTCTGTTATTTCTGTCAAGTCTTCCTATATCCGACACCTCATCCTTTTCCAGTCTAGATACAGCCCTGAGATTTCCTAACAGTCTCTTACTAACCAGATGCAGCTCGGCTTAGCTGCTTGATATTGACACCTATTAAAAACAAAGTTTAAGAGAATGAGAAAAGCTCTTGCTTGCTCCTTGTATTATTGTGAGGAAAGAGGCAATTGAAGGCAGAGGGGATAATTTAAGAATTTTAATTTAAAAATAGTGAAAACGAAATAGACATGGGAGGCAGGGCTCCAATGGGAAAATGTGATGAGTTGCAAATCAGTTAAAAATCCAGTCAAGCAGGCAGGACTTAGTGGTCATGTTTTTAAATCTCCACCCCACTCAATTTTGCTGGATCTTGCAATTATGTTGCTCCTGACAGATGACAAGTTAAACCCTTCCAGCCAGAGAGAAGTTGCACTTTCCAAGGAAGTTGACTTCACAGCCCCAAAGTGCTCTTTTAGCTTTTTTCCTGGTACCTTGCCCTAATTTGCTTCTCTGCCATTCTTCCTCTCAACTCCTTCAAACTTTTCCTTTGCAGACTCAACAGGTTTAGCTCTTTCAACCATTTATTATAGGATTTGGTGACTATCTCCAGGACATTAGCAGAGCCAGTGATATCAGCCTGGCTGGCTTGCTCCTTACAACTATTTGGAAACCAACATAGAACTTTCTGCAGGGAGAAGAGCATTATAACTTGCTAAACATGGCTTCTGTCCTTGGCAGAAGGACCAGCACCAACAACAATAAAGATGAAGAAACTGGGAGTCCCATTTCCCCTCAGGTTTTTATAAAAGATGAAGGCCTTCAGCCTTTGCTGAAACTTCACTAGACCTGAAATAGTTTTACCTCCACAATCCTCCAACATCCATAAATTCCATGGGTGAAACATGCATAGGATTTTATCTGGAATATATTTACCACAGTGTGGTCCAGTGCAGATGAGATGGATGGGCCAGACACTTAACACACTTAATAACACACTTCAGCCAAGCCTACCTTGATCTTAACTAGGTATCATATTATATAAAAAAATACCAGGATAGACCGAACCAATCTGAAGACTGATATTTATGAATATCTGAAGGCTGATATTTATGCTCAACAATTAATACACATGGTTCCTTTTGCCATTTCTTATGCAGACATACTTATAAAACAACTCCTCCACTTTCCTGGACCCCACCTTCCTTTTCCTTACTTCTAATTTATTGGGAAAAAAAACAAAGTTAAAATGTTTAAAAATGTATATTTAAGATGGCTTTCCCATCCATACTAACATGGAGTAGCGTGGCATCACTCAACAGGGAACCTAAGAACATAAAACATTCAAAGTTTATTATGACACAAATTAGTTTCTTTAAAAAACCTGTTTGCTTATCTTTATACTAAACAATTATAATTCACTGCTCATGAGATAACCCCTTTGCTTCCATCCAAATCCTTGATCACATTCAGAGACTGAGAAAACAGTTCCTCTTCCAAGCCTTCTTTTGAAGCATCTATGAAGTCAAAACGAGTTTCAAATTCTGTGAGGTGCAGTTGAGAAAATCAAGCTTGGTGTGGGTCTAAGGGAATTCTCTCCCCACATAGGTGTATATAACGAGAGTGTTATGCAACACAGAAGGGGACAAAATCTTAGAAAAACAGATGCAATATCTGAAATACCTTTATGCTATTGGCTGTCTGCAGGCCAACTGACTGATCCCTTCCTGTGCTACAGTACAGTATCTCCAGGAATCAGAGAACTTTTCTGAATATTCCAATTGCTCAGAAGGAGTTAACACCCAAGACTGTAGGAGAAAGAAGACTCTAAGTAGTTGGTTGAATCGCCCGGAAGAAGACAGGTAAACTGCTGTTGTGAGTTTGATCTGCAGTAGTCAAGTAGCAGCTATTTCTTTCATTGCAGGCAGATTCACAAGTTGGCTTCTCAACTGCCAAAAGGGAGAAGTTCATCAGAAGAGAGGTCCAACGTGGTCTTGAAGTGCTGTCTGTATTCTTTCACAAGTGAGGTACAATGTGCAAGCACATGCGTACTCAAACTGGGAAGAGAACAAGAGAGAGAAAGAAGGGAGTCAAGAGGCAAAATCAGACACAACCGTCTACTCTTTGCTTGCCCAGATTATAAAGTTCCCGTGTAGGTTCCTTAATGTCACAGTCACTGATGTCCACAGCTCAGCTTACTTCCAAGAGCACTGCCCTATATCAAATATTGGAGCCAAATTTTTGCTTTATTTCAAAAGATTCTTCAGAACAAATATAAACTGAATTTTATAAAACCAGAAGTTTTTCTTTTAGGACTATTTATTTATTTCATTTATATGCCACCCATCTCACCGTTTAAGCCACCCAGAGTTGCTACAACAGAATGATAAAAATGTAAAAAAGATAATGTAAAACAATTATGATTAAGATAGATTTCACTTTTGGATAAAGATTAAACTATTGGATAATGAAGAAAAATTAGAACTTTGTTATTATATACATTGACTATGGCAAGAATCCCATTTGCACAAAAATGGAAACAAAAGTCAATTCCTACAATGGATGAAAAAAGTTGCAGAGTTGACAAAACTATTTTAACTAATGAAAAGAATTTAGCTAGTTTTGTTTCCACCTGGAAACTGCTTCTGGATTTTATGCTTGAAATTTTAATTTTAGGGTTTGATGATCAATTTTATTGCTATAGAAATAGCTAGTACTTACTAAATATGTAAAGCAAAAAGTTGAAAGTGTAATTATATTTACAAAATTTGGAAGTCACTGTTTTCTTCTCCCCTTTTATCTTGCATCTCTATTTCCTTCTTTACCTTTCCCTATTTCCTCATTAACTTTTTGTCTCTATTTGTATTTTATATTATAATAAACTTCAATAAAAACTTAAAAGAGCACTGCCTACACGACTTCTCTCATACACCACCCTCATCAACTCATCTGTATAGTGAAAGCTTTTACCACATTCAAACACAGGCTGGTAATCTTGAATTTTCAAACAGGCCATCAGATTTATCTTTCCAAAAGAAACCTTTTTCTACCCTCGGAACAATGAAACGGTTTCACTCCTATGGGGGTGACCTGGTGCCTGGCCAACTTACTTTTCTTAGGGAAGCATTTCTGACATTCATAGCATCTATGAGGTTTTGCTTCGGAATTTAGGTTCTGGTGATCAGCAAGGTGACCATCATATGTGAAGTTCTTCCCACACACAGTACATTCAAGATGCAGCTCCTCTGTTGGGACTTTTGGATCTGGGACTTTTGGATCCTCCTGCCTATGCTCTTTTTCCCCACTTTTGGAATAAGCAAACTTTTCTAGCCGGGCTCGGAGTGACATTTCTGGAACATTTTTCTCCTTTACTTCCTTTGCTCCGATGTTCTCCTTTGTGCTCTCTTCCATTTTCTGGCGTTTCTCAGCTATCTTTTTCCTTTGCTGTTGCTTATAATTGCGCCACTGTTCACGCAATGCTGCTGCTACCGATGCGTTCTCAGCACGTGATATCAGCGATCGACCGCCTGTTTTCTTCAGCTGAGCTTGTGCACTTTTCTTTGGCTTCTCAGAACCTGCTGAGACAAGAGAAACAGCCTAAACGTGACATTGCCAGACGAGAAAGGGGCTGTTCTAATGCAGTGTTTCTCAATCTCCACAGCTATAAGATGGGTGGGCTTCAGTTCCGAGAATTCCCCAGCAAGAATGCCTGAGAAACACTGGGCTCATGGAACATTCCATGACTGTCACCGTCTTCTTCCTCCCACTGCGATGAGGTGCACCTTGTCAGTAGCAGGATGAAGATGTCATTTGCAGCAAATGGGGTGGCAGATAAATTTAATAAATAAATGGAGGTCAGCTGGGGGCAGATGGAGGTCAGCTGGGAGCAGCAGAGTGTAAGAGGCAGAAATGGGGGAGAGACAGGTGAAGAGTTGAAGTGAAGGTGGGTTCAGCAGGGCAGGAGAAGTATGACATCCTGGCCAAACAATGGCAGTGAGAGCCAGTTTGGTCTAGTGGTAAAGGCACCAGGCTAGAAACCAAGAGGTTGTGAGTTCTAGTCCCACTTTGGCCATGAAAGCCAGTTAGGCGACCTTGGGTCAGTCATTCTGTCACAGCCCAAGTCTTATTGAGGAGGAAGGAGTATTAGTTATGTTTGCCACCTTGTGCTGTTTATAAAAATAATAAAATGGGATAGAAATAAAACAACAAATAAAAATAAAATAGTCCGGGCCTAAGCACTACAACCACAACCAAATTGCTATCACTAACTGGTGCAGTCGTGATGTTTCACCTTATGACTGCATTGATAAGTGACAGAAATTCTGGTCCCAATTCCTGTTGTTAAGCAAGGACTATCTATATGGTCCTGCACTGCCAGTAGCAAGATACTTGTGCCTGTGATACAGTGGCGTCTGCACTGGAGTCTCTGATGTAGGCAGAGTCCAGCTCCCTTTAGGTTCAGGTTCAAAAGGGCAAGAGTTACAGTCCCACTGCAATTAGGGAGTCATACTACACACTGTAAACTTGGCTTTATCAGAGGTAAATAGAAAAAGGAACATCTGTAATCATAGCAAGAACAACTACAAAGCAAACTATTTTCAAACATTTCCCAAACCTAACACAATTTCACGTACGATGCATAATTCAATAGGTTTAGGTTTGGAACAAAAATTCTGAGAGGTATATCAGAAAACAAGAGATTGGAAATTCACTCTTAACCAATGAAACAGAAGTCATCTTGGCTTCTGGGATGTTGAGAGATATTGCACAAAAATAGTACAGTTGTAGGGGCTAGAAAATTTATGTTGATTGAAAGCTGAAGTTTTGAGGGACTCCAATTGTACACCCGTGCCCTAATCTGTGCTTTATCCCACACTCCTCAGAATATATGAAGAGGTATGCTGGATCAAAAGAAAGGCTGTATCTCATAATGACCTGTTCAATGTTTCTGGAAATTCAGATAAATAAAACAGTGCTCTCTGTTTCCTGAAATCTCCTTTAAACCATCTAAAATGTATCTGCAAGTCATAAGCAAGGATTTTCTGTGAGCTAGCTATTTGCCAATGCTAGCCACTTAACTATCAACCCCTTCTGTGGTTTGTTTACCCTTCAGGTGCAAGCTAGAATTCCCATAGCTTGTCTCTCTCCCAAACAAGCTATGAATATGAATCTGAGAACAAATCATAATTTCCAAATATGGTTTATTACAAGGGAACAAACCATGGATTCCAGTTTGTATGCCACAGTAGGTAGTAGTACCTAGGCAACTTTGAATTATCTCCAAAAAGCTAACCAGGTTGGAATCTGGTTAATACTTGATTGGGAAACCACTGGAAGAATCTTGGATTGTAAATCAGACTGAGAAGTAAAAAAAAATCTCAGAAGGCAGCAGTAGCTATTCCTTTCCTGAATTTCCAAAATACTAAATTTTGTGCATTTCTGTTGAACAACATGCATTATCGTGCTATTGGTCCAAGGCAGACTAGAATTTGTCATACTAGCCTATATGACATGTGGCAATTCCTCTGGAATCACACGTGTCTACAAGCCAGGTTGGTTAACCTTAATAAACAATCCCACTCTGTTCACGTCACATCAGCTTCAATTGCAAATGAATAAAAGAATGGGAATTATATCTAAGCAAACACACAGAAAACCTTCTCCAATCTAATATACCTGGAGATCCATCAGTGTTTTTCAACTATGATAACTTTTAAGAATTCCCAGCCAGCAGGGAATTCTGGGAGTTGAAGTCCACAGAAGTTGTCAAGGTTGAGAAACACTGCTCCATATTGTTTGAAGAATTCTGAAAACTGCAGTCTGGGAAGCTGAAGCAGAAAGTTTGGTCTCCCGCTACCCCAAACCAACATGACAAATAGTGAAGAATATTCAGATCTGTTGTTCAGCAACATCTGGAAGTTTACAGGTTCTCTCTCCTTCATACCAGCAGACTGGTTTTAAGTGTGAGGACCAATCCTAAGTCACTTTTTCCAGTGCTGTTGTAGCTTTGAATATTCACTAAACAAATGGTTGTAAATCGAGGATTACCTGTAACATTCAGTCAATCAATCACTGTATTTTCAGAAGAAACGAATAAGTAAAATCACGTTCTAAATATAGACTGGCTCCACTTTACAAATTACAGCCATCAATATAATTCTAAATCTGAATTTTCAAGTTAGAACAATGCACTTCTTTTTATTTTAGGACAGGTTTTTTTGAAAAATAATGTTATTCTCCTGCATGCTCCTTTCTCCATCAACCTGATTATAACTCACACAGAACTATGGCTTACGCTTAAATCAACCAGTGGTTTAAATCATGTGCCCACCTCTGCTTATCTCCTGAGGTTTGGAGAAACAGGGTCTTCTAACTTCACAGCCTTTGTTGTACCTGTGGGTTCGCTTGTGCCTATAAAGATTCGAACTCCACTTGAAATCTCTGCCACATTCATCACATATATATGATCTTTCTCCCATGTGGACTCTCATGTGTAAAAGATGAGTTGATAATTTATAAGTTTTATGTCTGCATTTTGAGCATGTGTATTTCCTCTCTCCTTGGGGGGCTTTTATTCTTTTCATAGATTTTTTCCCCCTCTTGTGGATTTTTAGATGAAGTTTGAGGGAGGAGGATTGGACGAAGATTTTCTCGCAATCGGGGCACTTGTAAGGCTTTCCATTTGGGTGAATCCTCTTGTGCCGCACAAGGTCAGACAGATAACAGGTGCGATGCCCACAATCAAGACACACGTGCCTCCTCTCAAGATCTCGGTATCTGCTTTTTTTCACATCATTTCCATGCCGAGCAGATTTTCCTTTTCTACTCCATTCTCTGGAATGTAACTTAGGCGAGGCCTCCATCCCAGAAGCCTCAGTAATTGGAGAAACAGCAGCCAGGGTGTGTTTGGATGACCTTTCTAGGAAATTCTGCAAGCCCACTTCTTCCCTTGGAGAATTCTTTGATAAGATGTTAATTAACTCCTCATCATCTATGGGGATACAGAAATTATTCAGATTATGGCACAACTGCCCATGAAAAACAGGAACAATAAAGCAAACTTTGGTATCACATGTCATTATTTTATATCATTATTTATGTCATTGTAAGCTGCTCAGAGTTGCTGATAGTGCGATAGGCAGCATATACATTTAGTAAATAAATAGTGCTGAGTTTGTACTTAGGATCTGATCATTCATTAAACAGCAATCATGGATTCTCAAGTTTGTCTCTGTAGCTAAAATCATATAACAAGGAAAAAAACTTATTTTCTTACTCTGCAACCAAATCCAGAGTCCCTGTTTCACTTTACTGCCTTGAACTCATAAACTCCCTCCTTATTCAATGTGCAGGCCGGTTCCTAAACTAAAGTTATTGGTTTATACTGTATACTTCCATATACTGCATACTGGAAGTATACTGTTTATACAGTATACTTCCATATACTGTACACACATCTTTATTTTTTAAACATTTTACTCTTTTTTACTCTTATTTATATGGCAAGCTATTAGAATATTATAACTAATCTCTTTCTGTATCCTACTTCTTCTTGAGTGTTGTTATTTTGGCCCTTGGCAGTAAATTGAGAAAGTTAATTCTACTTTCTAAAGGCACTGGATTCTGACTGGACCATCTGGCTGTAACTTGGCCTTCCATACAAGAACTAAGGAAAGCTCATCCAGACATTCAATTGAATGCCTAAAATCAGAAAACAAACCATTTTTTCCTTATAGTGCCATTTAAACATGTCTTTAAAACATGGGCCATTTGAAAAAATGAATCTGCAAAGCAGAATTTAACAGTTTAAAGCACCAAGTAAATTATGATCTGTCTACAACTCCTTTTCCAGGTAGGATACTGTTAACCTACAGAAAAGTGGAGGTCAAGATTATCCATAATTTGTTTCTGACCATCCTGGAAATACCAGGGTCAAGACTTGAATAAAAAAATCTGAAATCAGCCTCAGTGCTAGGCTAGTTCCCGCCTATGGCACATATTATGACCACACTAAGAGACGGAACTCAGCCTAGCCACACATATATCAAGAGAAGGATGTATGAGTAAGAACCTCTGGCTTCTCTTCAATGTTACTGGACAAAAGACACTTTAGCCAAAAACTGACCCAACAGTGTTCCTGAATGTAGCTCTCACGTTTTATTTGTAAGATTTATATCCTGCCTTTAGTTCAAGAGGTCAAAGATTGCTCTTTTATTTATTAGATTTGTATCCCACCTTTATTATTTTTAAGTAACTCAAGGCAGTGAATGTACCTTATATTCTTTTCTCCTTCTATTTTCCCCACAATAACCACCCTGTGAGATGGGTTGGGCTGAGAGAGATGGACGGGCCCAAAGTCCCACAGGTTGGTTTCATGCCTAAGGCAGGACTAGAACTCACAGTCTCCTGGTTTCCAGACTATCACCTTAACCACGATACCAAACTGGGTCTTTTTCAGATGGAAAGCAAGCACCTTCGGGCAAAGACATCAGTGTTACCCATTCATTTCTTATCATGGAAAAAAGCAGAATAATTGAACCAGATGGGTCGTCTATGGTCTCTTGTCAATTGGATATTTTATTCTTAACAATATTTAACTTAACTACATTTAAAATACCAACTTTACTGTTTTATAATGATTGTTTATATATGTGTTGTTTTCATCTGATTGTTGTAAGCCATCCAGAATTACTTTTCATGGGATGGACCACCATACACATTTGATAAATAAACAAAATTTCAGAGCAATAGCTTATGGACCTTTGCGTTCCCAGTTTGAATTAAGCTCTACTGATTTCAGAGATAAGATAAAGTCAAACTAAACTCCTGCCTGCCTTTATAAAGTTGGAAGTATTTCTCCAGGTCTTTTAACTCAAGGTACCATGGACTGAATCTGGGATCTACGAACAAGCCAAGTTATTTTGAACTGATCGACAAGCTGCCTTGAGATTCTTTATTTTCCTACTTCCTGGCTTGCTCATCTGACTCTCAATGGTTCTGCCATGAACCACAAGACCTTCCCAAAGATAAGATAGTAACACATAATAAATATGATTTGCAGTTTACCTCACAAGATGAAGAAAAAAGGGGGAACAAGGATTAGAAGCTCCCCTGGTTACCATTTGGATTGCCTTGTTTGTAGAAAAAAGCAGGATAAAAATATATTACATTTAATAATGACATCTAATTTCTACCCACCACTAAGCGTCACATCACATTCGGCAATAACAGCGTTGGGCACGGGTGTTTGCTGATTGGATATATGGATCTGCTGATGTTTCATGAGGGCTGAAGACCATCCAAAGGACTTCCCACAGTCCAAACATTTGTAAGGTTTTTCTTCAGTATGGATTCTGTAATGTTTAATAATGTCTGATAATTTTTCAGCTTGGTATCCACATTTTGTGCAGGAATGCCTTTTCTTGTTGTGAAGTTCAGTGATCTCGTTTTCAGCATTGCTGTCTTGTAGATATTCATCTTTTTGTCCTTTTTCCTGATAGCCACTCGGAGAAGGCAGATCATTGCAAGGTGGATGTGCTCCAATTTCGTCTTCCAACTTGATGTTTCCCTGAGGAGTCATATTACTTGATTTCTCCTCACCTATAAGGACAATGAACAATTTAAATATACAATGCTGAGAATCTCCAGCTAGTAATGGCTGATCAGCTTGTTGCTTAAAATCATAGTGAAAGAAATGCTATGAAGTGAATAAATGCCTCAATAAACCTGGGAATGTCAGCAAGAAAACACTTTTTATTGATTTTCTTTCAATGCCAGACAGAGCAACAAATAATTGTTTAATTGGAATTGCCAATAGTACTTGAGAATTGTTCAATTTAATAACAATTTCAGAATAAGATCCATCCAGGAACTACAAAGCAAGAAAAGATAAAAAGATCTTTTGATCAAAAGAAGGAAAAAGAATTCTGCCTGTTTTCCTGTTTTAACGAAAACCAGATTCAATAGGACAATGTTACAATGTGTACCAGATTCAAAAGGACAATGTTACAATGTTTGTAACCATATAAGAAATTATAGATTTCCCTGTCTTCCAATACTTATTATTAAAAACTTTAATTTTATAACGAAGGAGATAAAATAAAAAGTTAAGATGAAGATGAACTGATTCACTTTTACAATTTAAATATTTTGTTTGTTAAGGCAGTCTAACTTCAAAAAGTCTGTGGGTGGCTTATAATATGGGATACATGAGTTAAAAAAAGCAAAATTAAAACGTGA
The DNA here is from genome assembly GCA_032468055.1 of Acrochordus granulatus. Taxonomy (NCBI): domain Eukaryota; kingdom Metazoa; phylum Chordata; class Lepidosauria; order Squamata; family Acrochordidae; genus Acrochordus; species Acrochordus granulatus. The sequence continues at coordinate 46,107 of JANHZU010002461.1, read as the reverse complement.
CTCCCTAGGGCAAAACACATCAATAATATCCCTCAACATCCAAATTAGACAAGGACTCCACAGATACCCAAAAGCCAGCAAGAATTCTAGAACCATTGGTAAGGAGCTGTTCCAGAAGGCATGGTTGTAACATTATGTCTAGATCTCCAGCATAAGTCTAGCGCAGTGTTTCTCAGTCTCAGCAACTTTATGTGGACTTCAGCTCCTAAAACTCACCAACGAGCATGCTGACTGGGAATTCTGGGAGCTGAAGTCATCTTAAGAGAAATACTGCTCTAGTTTTGAATGAGGAACCAGTCATCCTGGATGAACCATGTCATCTAGGATTTTGGCCTTAAAGGTTTTCAGAGACACATCACCTTTGTTTCCCATAAAAAGTTCATGAAACATACCTCCTCTAACCTAAGCGGAGAAGAAAAGGATCCATATTGCAAGCAACTGGACCTCTAGTTCTAACTTCAGTTTTCACTGGCTCCACTCACTGTCTGAGTTGCAATACGCCCTCCCATAAGCTAGGTTTGCAGAAAAGAATGCCAACTTTTTTAGTTATGAACAATAACTTCTTCAATTTGGTATCCTCTGAAGACATCAGGTAGTTGTGGACGATATAGACTGGGAATGCTAAAATCTGCAATAGGAGAGGCATCAAAAGACTGTCTTACTGCAGTGGGAGGCAAGATTTTGGAATTATGGACACATCTGGAAGATAAGGAATATGTGCTGTGTACGTAGTACTCACTGGATACCAGCCTATTCACAAAGTATGTCATGGTGAGCACAAGTTGAATGAGATTTCAAGGATGTCCTGTACCATCCCATTCAGACTGCCACACCTCTATTCCTGTGAAGAGATAAAGCTCAAAACAGGTGCTTTATCTTGCAAGGG
>JANHZU010002461.1:28751-45121 GCA_032468055.1 Acrochordus granulatus | reverse complement strand
GAAAGCCAATTATATCATCTTGAAATGGCTACTCCTCCAAAGAACTATCAGACAACATAAAGCAAGGTTTTCCAACTTCGGCAATCTTAAGACACATGGACTTCAACTCCTAGAATTCCCCAACCAGCATGGGGGAATGGCTGAGAAATTCTGGGAGTTGACGTCCATGCATTTTAAAGTTGCCAAGATTGGGAAACCCTCACCTAAAGGAACTAAGCAGATGTGTCAGAACTGGTTTTTAGACTGCTAGTTAGCTCTATTGTAAGGAAAATATTATGCTCTCTGCCCTGCAAAGTTTCTTGTCCACTTTCTGTTTTTAACAATCATATTTAAAAAAAATGCACCAATTCACATCTCAAACACACCTGTGAACATTAACCGTCGTGAGGAAAATCTGTAGGTGTGGACACCTCGATGCCTAGACATGTTGGATCGCCACTTGAAAGTTTTGCCACACTCCGGGCATTCATAAGGTTTCTCATCTTTGTGGACTTTCATATGTTCAGTCAGGCCTGATGGAGTACTTTTGATGACTCCACATTCAAAGCATACATATTCCTCTTTCAGTTGGCAGCTGGAGTTTCTTGTCTCAACTCTTTGTATGTTTCTGTTGGAATCATCCAATGGCAAGTGGATTTTCTGGTGATTCTCAAAATAGGACTTGCCTCGGTATGTTTTTCCACATTCAAGACACTTATGCAATTCCTTTGCTGTGTGGCTTTTCATGTGTCTTAGCAAATCTGAATAATAATAACTTTTGTGTCCACACTCAGGGCAAGTGTGCTTTTTTTCTGGTGGATAATATTTGCCTTTTTTTGTAAAGGCTCTTCTCCGACGTCGAGTATATTTTTTCTTCTGCACCTCCTCCTGTTGCCTTGGACACAGCTGTTTCTCAGGATCAAGAGGAGAAGACTCTGGATTCAAAGAAATGGTGCCTGAGGATTCTTCTTCTTGCAAAGCCTCAAATCCATCTTCTGCCTCTGAAATGGTTTGCTGAAAAGTCTCAATTTTGATCTCGCCTATGATTCTTCCACCTGATGGGAAGGGCAAGAGAGAAACCACAAGAAATCACTTTCCTGTGAGGCACTGTACATTATGAGTTTGTTTCAGATGAAATGACATCAGGAAAATTTCTGCCAACAACTTATTCATAGCCTTAATAATCCTAGGGATCTAACTTGCATTCCTGGGGAAGATTCCTAGGAAGTACATATATTAGCATTGTTCTCATCTTTCCACATTTTGAGCAGACTAGAGCTTCTCTGAATCCTAGAGCATAATCAAGAATATCAGGACTGCAGTGATAACGCCCTCTCCCAGCTTCAAACACTGCAATTCATCTCAAGGTCTCCCAAACAGATTGTAAGCAATCTTCTCTGCTCCCAAATCCTTGGGTAGCCAAGTGTTAAAGTAATGAGGCAGGAGGGGGCTTCAATAAAAAATGCTCTGTTCTTGAGGGAAATAAAGACTGATTCAGGGTAGATTTATCCATTCCCCTTTCCTAGGGTTTTTTCTTTTGGCAGGGGGGAAAGAGTCAATGTATTTTTCAAACAATGTAAGGCATACATTACATTCTAGCTTTCACACTAGTGCTCCATTTTGTTTTCCACTAAGAATGATGGAAAAGGATGTTGCTGAACCAGACTACTGAATTTTGGAGAAGGCCCTTAACAGTAGGAAATAGAGGCTGACTGGGTCGTTGCAGGTTGCTCATCTACATTTGGACTGAAAATGGTTGCAACACTTACAGATGTTAAAACAAGAACTTGACTGATTTTCCCCCCTTTCAATCAGGAAGGTTGTTAGGCATGCACACACACTCACTTACCAAAGTGGGGCTCAGAGATTTGGTCTCTGTGTTCAGATCTTTCCTGAAAGGTGGCTTCTGGCTGATCAGTCTGGGAAAGGACTTCAGGTGTAGGAATCAAGAGTCCCTCTTGGGTGGAAATGTAAAGAACAGACAAAGGAAGAGAAAGAAAACATTAACAACAGATTGGAGTCAGGATAACTGGGAGTGCTCATCCCATCTGAAGGGAAATCATATTCCAGGATTCCTGGCATAAAAGACTTCAGTGCTTGAGAAAGTCAGAAGTACATAAGGTTGCTCTAACTTTCTGGGATATGAGAAAACCAATTCTGGATTTAATGACAGCAATGGGATTTGGTAGATGTACCAATCATTATCAAAAACAATACTGTCAAGATATTTTGAAACTGGAATGCCCCAAATCCCAAACTGAGATAGGTTTGGTAGCACTTGTTTATCAAAGTCTTCATATATAGAAACAACATATGGGGGTCCTTGTCTTACTACTGTAATGGAGCATGTCTATCACAGTCCTAAGTAGTGATGGTTGTATTTTACGATTTTTTTCGCAGTAATTGTAAAGTGGCCGCCACAGTCATTAAACAAACCAATGGTTCATTATAGGTGTGGTTTGGGTGAAAACTGGAAGTAAGTGCCAGTTTTTAGTAAAACTGTCATAAAACGCAGTTACATGATTGCAGGACACTGCAAATGGCTGTAAATATCCAGAGGTGGAGGAAAGCAGGGGGCCACCATTGGAACTTTGAATCCAAGTTATAAGCAGTCCCAAGGTTGTTGGTGTTCAGTCACACAATCATGTCCAACTTTTTGCAACCTTATGGACCACAGCATGTCAGACCTCCCTGTCCTGCACTGCCTCTCGAAGTCTGCCCAAAGCCACACCCATCACACTGACTATACTTATCTAACCATCTCATCCTCTGCCATCTCCTTCTCCCTTTAATTTTTCCCAGCATCACAGTCTTCTCCAGCGAGTCCTCACTTCACATTATGTGACCAAAATATTTGAGTTTCAGCATAATAACTTGGAATGGACAACAGCCTCAAAGAAGCATAGAATGCTGGACAAGATAAGCAGTGGTTTAAGGCAGTGTTTCTCAATCTCAGCAACTTTAAGATGTGTGGACTTCAACTTCCACAGTTGAAGAAAGAATCCAGAAAGAATTCTGGGAGTTGAAACTTACACATCTTCAAGTTGCTGAGGTTGAGAAACATTGGTTAAAGGCAATCTTGACATCCTTTCTCAATGAAACAGTTAGCCTTGCTTTCAGTTGTTTGAACTCTTGGAAAGCAAACTTGGGCCTGAATATAGTCAGAAGAGAGGATACTCACCCAAAGCACTGGTACTGCTGCCACTCTGTTGCATGACCTCCCAATGTATGGGCTTCTGATCAAACTCATCTTTTACAACTATAGGCTCCTGAAAGAGGGAAGAACATCAGGTTCATTTCTGATCTCTGAAGCTTTTCCAAAAAGACACATTAGTCACAGGATTTTGTCTTCTAATATGGAACTAACAATCAGAGCTCAAAGTACTTAATTACTTCACTGACAGCTTAAAATCCACCAATTTAAAATTAACACGAAAAAGCCAACAAATATGACTAAGTCTGTCTACTGCAGAGGAAGGAGTTTCAAAGCTCTGTATCAGCTAAGGGTTTGATTCTAAGTCAAACCTGCAGCCAAAGTAGATAAATGCTTCACTTGATTCCAATCAATTTTATAAATCACATTTATATAGTGCCCATCTCACAGAAAGTTGACTCTGGGCCGTATACACCAAGTTCAGATTAAAATATGATATATGTTCAAAGATCAAGCAGAAAGAGATGTTCTTTCAAGCAGTTCTATAATTCTTTATAAGTAACAACATGCACTTTGGATTTCACCCAGCAGCAAACAATGTCAGTATATAATGCTTCTTATACACAATGTGGCTTTTAGAATCAGTTTAATATGGCTTATTTTTCTAGAGATTAACTTAGTTGCTAGATTGTATATCAAATCAACTTTCATTCATTGCATTCCTAGACTCCCTCAGAGAGGGACTCTGGGCAGTGTACAATAAAACTTCAGGCTTTAATGGGTTTTAGTGGAACCTGCCACACAATTTTAAGACCATTTTCTTCCAGAGATAGACACAGTTTGCAAATCAACCAAAATTGACAGATGTGCTTCTGAATACTGTTTCACTCTGGGAGACAAGAGAAATAATTTCATTCATGAGAGAAACTTGAATTCAAAAGCTTCTTCAAACTTTATACCTACTCCTTCTAGAAGAGGGTAATCCAGTTCAGAAGACCTAATCCCTCTCTGCAATGGTGACTTACCACTGTGAGAACCTCCATTTCATCTGAATTTGTTTTAAGGCAATACATGCTTTAATTAAGCTCTAGCTCTGTTGAAGCCAACCAGAAACCATACTGAGAGTACACACCTCAGTGGTTCCAACTCCAGACATTTCCAGTCCTGTTGATGGATGGGATAAGCCTGAGTTTCTTGTGGATGTAATTTCCTTGGCTTGAAACACAAAAACACAGTCAAGAAAGGAGATAGAGAAAGGAAAAGAGATATTTTATTTAGCATCCACTGCCACTTTAGAATTGCAAAACATTAAATTCTCTAGCACTCATCAGTGCTATCTTCATTAGCATATAATTTTTATTAGAGATTCTAACACAGGTAAGCATGAAAATATATCAAGAAAAATTAAGTGGAAAAAGGTAGAACAAAAATTACAGACAATCATACAGATAAAAAAGATATATTATTTCCAAACTTTTTAACAGCTGTTACAAATTTATTATCCCTCCTCTCTCTTTAAGCTTACTTAATTTATTTATTAAATTCATATGCTGCCCATCTACTTATCCAAAGCAAATCTGGGCAGCTTTACATGGTTCTCTTCTTCCCATATCAACGCTTTTTAATTAGCAATTCCATAAATCACCACTTTATATTTTTCCATTTTCAACAAAAAGTCCATAATGGGTTTTCTCACAGTACAATCTTCTTTTCAGCCAATTGGTGTAGACATATTTTATACACAACCATTTCTTAACAATTTTTTTAACACTTCTGAACTGTACTTGGGCCATAAAGGGGGTGACTCATTCACGTAGACTGGGCATAAATTCACCAACAGACATGTACCCGCGATGAAAAAAAAACAACCCAAGCTGATAACCCAGCTACTGACTTTGCTGTATAAGGAACAGCACTCCCACTCACACATCTTTATCATGACAAAAAGTCATACAGGCAGTCCTCAACCTATGACCATTTGTTCAGCGACCCTTCAAAGTTATGACAGCATTCAACAAATTATGCTTATGATCAATGATGTTTATGACTGGTCCTTGGAGTTCCAACAATTCCAGCATCAGATTGTGATCTGGGTGCTTGGCAACTGGTTTGCACTTGCAACCAATTGCAGCAGCCTGCCATCATGTAATTGCCATCTGCAGCCTTCCCAGATGGCTTCCCCAGAAAGTCCATGGGAAACTGGCAGAGAAAGTCACAGGTTGTTTGTGCATCCCTATGCACCCTCTCTGACACTTGTCTTCCTCCTTGGCCCTTACCTCTCGCTCAATCCCTCATACTCTCTTCAACCCATGCTGTACCTTTCATGCATCCCCTCACACTCTCCCAAACCCACATCTCTCGCACACTCTGCTGGCCATCCCCTGAACCCCTCTGTTGCCTCTCCACCACCTGGCAGCAGCCACTTACCTGCCTGCCAGCCTGGGACTTGCAACTTCCTCCTGGCTTCCCCATGACTTTGGTTACATTGCCTAATGACTTGGCATTTGGCAACTAGAACTGCAGAGATTGATGTCACTAAGCAATGTGGTCACGCTTTACAACTGCATTGCTTTGCGAGATAAATTCTGGTCCTCATTGTCATCATAAGAAGGATTACTTGTATAAGTTATTCTTTCTTCCTGATAAAAAAGTATGAATCCTTCCCCATCCAACCAATTTCCTCCTCCTACTTCTGACTAACCTCCAAGATAATGTTGTCTCTGCCTTCCCTCAGACTCCAGGGAACTAACTGTGACCTCTGGCAAAGGAACCTAAAAGAACAAAGAACTAATATTATTAATGTTGTCTGTGTACATGCAACATTTTACTTTGTTAGTGAATTAACCATTCATGCAACATTACAGATGCTAAGCATGCTTAAAGCTAACAAGGATTAATGCACTGTGGAAAAACAACCACTAGGTCTTTAACTATTTATCCTGGTTCCAGAATATCATGGGATTTCAGCCACTCAGTGGCTACCTGATAAATTTGACTAATGAGGATGACTAATCAGTGGAACAGCCTTCTCAAACCAGAATCCCCCAGAGGTGTCAGTCTCCTCCTGCCAGCCACTATACACATGGATGGGAATCTGAAACCTCTGCAGCAACTCTTTATTCTGCCTGCAAAGAGCAATGGAAGGCATTCAAGTCCCAAATACAAGCATCTCACCTGCCATTCACAGGTCCTGGGGGCATGATGATGGCGCATTAAAAAATCCTCTGCCAATGCTACCATTTCAATACAGTCTTTTGGCCCGCATTCCCGCACCCAGTTCTGGACTTCTGTTGGCAGCATACCGAGAAGCTGCTCTTGGATGATCATCTCCAGGATCTGCTCCTTGGTGTGCTTCTCAGGTTTCAACCACTGGCGACAAAGTTCCTGGAGTTGGCTATACACCCTGCGGGGCCCTTCCAGCTCCTGGTAGCAGCACTGTCGGAAATGCTGACGTTTCATTTCCATGCGAAGAGCATCTGCTCGCAGGATGGCAGCCTTCAACTTCATGTAGTCTCCCCTCTCTCGGGCATCCAGCCTACAGAACAACTGCTCCATTCCTCCTCGCAATGCTGGCAGAAGCTGGCCCACCCATTCTTCTCGTGGCCACTGGCAAGCTTCAGCAACTTGCTCAAAGGCTGCCAGAAATGCCCGAGCATCATCCCAAGGCATCGAATCAGTTAGTTGATGGTTTCCCCAGCCCACATGGGCTGGCTGTAGTGTGCTCAAAAATTCCTGCCACTGGGCTTCCCACTGCTGGGGTAACCCCACTTCTGGCTGCTGGTTCAGCTGCCTTGGCACCCCCTTAAAATACATCACTTGGACAATGCGAGGGATTTTTCCTGAGCCCTCCAAGCCCTTTTCCATGTTTTGTCTCTTGCTCTGAAAGTGAGAGGCACCCCAAGCAACTCCTGTGCTGTTTGGTGTCTTTCAAAGATTTCAATAGGTCTTTTCTTCAAAAGAACTCCATAAAGGGAAAAGGAAGTACGGAAATGTTTCTGGAAGATAAATAACAAAGATAGCCTGTCAAGATGTTGAGAGAAAAAGAGATTTTAAAAAAAACTTCTAAAAAAGAATTTTTAAAAGCTTGGGGGGAAAAGCAATGTTTTTCTCATCGGTGTATAACTTGACTTGTTTTCTCAAATCACAGCAATTTTAAGGTTTAGATCATATGGAAACTGGGATAACCACAGGGAAAAAATGGTAGGAATGCCTAAAATTCAGAAGACCTTCACAATTCTCTTTTGGGGGGATGTTTCCCAGCAGACAACATCTTTAAAACTATGCACTGGATTTACTGTCTACCATCCTTTCCAGTAAGCTCTCTTTGAAGAAGGGCCACAGGCAATTAATTAAGTTAGGAGCTAGATCCAACCATAGGGCTATATGCTCCTTATCCCAGTTCTTCTCTTAGCCTCTTCCTCCCACAAGTACTCAAAAATCCCAAACAACCTTTTCTCATTAATGTTTGCTTTACACTGCCTGTAAACTTCCCTAGAGCCTGATTGAGAAAGTTGTCATGTTTGTTTGTTTTACATTTGTCTCACTAGGTCTGCAAAAATCTGAATTTCTGCAGCTCAGATCTGGGAGCCTCCCTACTCTGATGCTTTCTGCCTACAATCTCCATGTCAGAAAAACATTCATCTGTTCATTTTTATTATTTTAGCCATTATAAAATCATTATAAAGTCAATAACATTGGTGTTCAAGTGGTGCTCCAGTTATTTTGGGATTGCACCCAAAATGCCTATTATTATTGGTACAAGCAACGGCATGACAACATAGTAATAATGGTACATTGGAAGATCTGCAAAAAATACCATTTGCCTGCAAACAAGAACTGGTGGGACCATAAAACAGAGAAATGAAATTGAAAATGAAGAAGATAAGTTGCTTTGGGACTTTAGAATTCAAACAGACAGGTATCTGCCACATAACACTCCAGACTGTTAAGAAAGACAAAAAAGTCTGGATAGTGGACATGGCACAAGACAAAACTAAACACAAGCTTTCAAGCAGGGAGACCTAAAAGGATGTAGATGCTCTCAATAGGACTTCCCCAACCAGATGACAGAATGGCTTACAACTCCCATCATCCTCATTAAACATTAGACTGAGCCCAAGGTTCTAGACAACCAGATTGAATGAGGCCACTCTAAGTCAGGACTATGTCAAGCCTCCAAGAATACCACTCTTGCTCTCACCATGTCTACCTACTACATCACATTGCTTTTTGCTCTTTCAGCTTCTGTCTTTTTGAGGTTCATATCAACTCCATCCAACTGTAACCTTCATGGTCTTTTCCTTTCAACTCATTTATTTATAACATTTATGTAGGCGCTCATCTTTCAACCAATTCTGGACAGCTCCTAATCAAAAATCAAAAAACACATAAAATCATTTAACCTATAAAACTCAACTAATTAAAATATTAAAACATTAAAAACAAAAACTTGATGCCAATTGATTGACTAGATATCAAATATAACCAGGAAATGGGGCCTTTCACATACATAGGGCCGCATGCCTGGGCACAAAACCAGGTCTTCAAGGCCTTACAAAAGGCCAACAGAGTTGGGGTCTGAAGGAGTTCCAGAAGGCAAGGGTTATTTATTTATTTATGTTATGTCAGAGAAGGCACATCTCCTAGTCCCTGCTATCTGACATTTCTTGCCTAATGAGACTCGTAACATGCCCAACATTCTGGAGCAAACTGGACAGGTAGAAGTGACTGGGAGAAGACATAGGTAACTTGGTGCCAAGCCAAGATCACCAGCACCTGTTATTGCACCCAGAAACATACAGGCAAGTAATGCAGTTCACAAAGTAGTGATTTTACTTGTGTAATATGCAGTTCTTTATTTTTTTTCTTGAAAAAAGTTTTAAAATATTTTTAGTTCTTAAAATAATGCAATTCAAAATAATGCAGTTCTTGCATTATCATCATTTATTGGCAACTATCACCAACCTATAGATTCCTACATGGATTTACATGTGCAACAATGCAGGCAGCCCCAATCATATTGTCTGACATACATTTTAATCCTTTCATTTGTAAGTAAACCTATATCTTCATTTCTGTGTTGCATTTATCAACTCTGTTTCACAAAGTCAGACCATATTCTGTTACATCCTTAATTGCAGAAACACCATATTTCATTCCCCCATACTCCTCTCACATTCCAAGCCATAATCATCCACATGGTATGGTCATCACCAGATGGTTCCATAAATATCTATCATGGATTTGGTCTATCCAGGCTTTCACAAAACACTTTTTACAATTTGAGAGTAACAATATTTATCAACAACCAAATGTTTTCTTTTTACTAAGACAGGCCACATTTTTTATCCTGTCCAGATCCATTAATTGGATTGAGTCACCAAATAATGGCCTGGTGGAATTCCCCACTACTGACAAAATTAAAATTAAAAGAGCCAGATACAAGTATTTTTCATGTTCCAGAGTAGCAACTGTCAAAATAACAACTGGCCTCCATCCAGGTTACCACAAATTAAGATATTCAGATTTATGGTATCCAATATCACTGTAAAATGTGCAAGACAGTTTATAAGGTCTCTATCTTCAAGAAACTCCTTGGAAGGTATAATTTCAAAGTTAGAAAAGTTTTTTCCTTTTGCCAAAAGACAAATACTTTTAGTTTTTCAGCAGGGAGATTTATTAAACACATATCTATTATTTCATATATGAATATTTTAATACTGAACAAGGACAGAGAAATACAGAGAGCATCCCTAGGGCTATCAAAATGAGGAACCACTATTTTGTGCAAGCAACCATATCTGCAATGACAGCCATTACATGAACAGGCAACAACCTCATATCTCAGCCATTTTATAAGCCCACAACGTAGTCTCTGGACAATCTTAGCCAACAGGCCAAGAAGATTTCAGTCCTTGTAAGATATGCAATAGAAATAAACTGTTACTACATGGCTTCTCTTATGAGAATACTATAAACGATGAGATGCTACCAAGTGAAAAAAATATGAAGAATTAGATGTATTCCTAAAAAATTCCAGATGTTGCAGAGAATTTGCCCTATCTAGACTTGATGCAATGCCTACACCTGTCATCGATGGCAAATACCATGATTTGTTACTGCAAACATCTTACTAATGTAATTCCCAATTGCAAAAGAAATGCAACACAACTTCTTGTACAGCAATGTTTATAATATAATACTAATTAGATCCCTCAAAAAACAGCCACCAGATACAGATAGTGTATCTCTTTTCTCAAAGCGGACCACAGGGCCACAACTATCCATAATATGGTCCAATTTTATCTAGCAGATCTGAGAATATCACAGTGAACAGTATGCAGGATGGTTGGGTTTATTAAAAACTCCCTTCTTATTTATTTTCATACACATTTTATGTTACTTTTTGAATCTTCCCTTACCTATGAATTATGAAGGATCTCATCTGTATGCAGTCACTTATTTATTCTCTCGAGACCAAATGTACATTTGGAAAAGAAGACTGTGTACTATGGATAACACTATTAATACAGTGATTTGTATACATGGCCATCAAGTTCTGTAATTTCTATTAAATTTCGTAATATATTTCATGGTGAGCACAAAGCACAATTCCTCTCCACACACTTCATCTGGAACAAAAAACCTTTATATTAAATTCCACTGTACTAATACATCTAGCTGGGTCTCATCTAGTGATGACTGATGCAGCCTGTTCATCAAGACCAGTGTTTCTCCATCTTGGCAAACTTAAGTAAAACTGGCTAGGGAATTCTGGGAGTTAACGTCCACACGTCTTAAACTTGTGGAGGTTGAGAATCACTGATTGTGATCCCTCACAGCCTTACAGTATATAAAGATGTCACAGAGCAAACCAGGCCCGTTCATTTGATATTGTCTAGAATGATGAAACATTAATCTTTTTGGAAATCGATATATTAAAAAGTATAGAGTTGATTCTATCTTAGAAGAGGAATTCTTTCTGCTTTATGAGAGTAATGTCTCCTATAAGACTCTTCCTGTTGTGCCATATCCTTCTAAAATTAAGCAATGTAAAAATGTTATTTTAGTCATTCACGAATTGTTAAATATATTTTGCCCAAACACAGCAAATCAATTTAAATCTTTGCCTATTTAGTCAAAATTAAAAAGATATACATGATACATTGCAGAACCATTTAATACCACTCAGAAATTGTCTGAATAAAAACTTTTTCTGTTAAATATATCAATTAATAAAGATGAGTCAATTTGGTATAGTAAGTGCTAGCCTAGAAACAAGGCACCTATGAGGCATGAAAGCCAGGTGGGTGACTTTGGGCCCTCTCTCAGCAAAACCCACCCCACAGGATTGTTGTTGTGAGGAAAATAGGAGGCAAGAGTACTGAGTATGCTCATCACCTTGAGATAACAAAACAAAACCTACTGGGATAATGAATAACATCAGCAGAAATAACAATAATATGCTACTTTACCTTAATGCATGCAAAATAATCCAATAGTCAATTGCAAAAAGCAGCTTTACTTGGAACAGCTCACATCCTGCAATGTCACCTTTAACACCTTCAAATATCTGTTTACCCCATATCCTTAGAAAGGACTCAATAGATGGATAAAAATGCCAAATTCAGTCTAAACATTTGGCTGACCAGGCAACCAAAAATAAACATGCTGCTTTGTTTAAAAGCATGCATATTTAATTCACAAACAAATCAAACAGATCATGCCAGGCGCGAAAGACCAGATCCACGCATCCAGTGGATTTATTTATTGCTACAGATTTATTGCTGCAGCCTAAACATAAGAATTTATTTTCAACTAATGGTCCAGTACCTGTGGGTGTTAGATAAGGTTCAGTGTTGGACCTTGTCCACTGTGGCGAAATAGTGATTCTAGACTAATCCCTCTTTTCATGACTCCCCTGGCTCTGCCATCTCTTCTCCCACAGTAGTAGGGATTTAAATGCCTTTTTCTGCATTAAGAGTTTAAGGAGGTTGGAGACCAAGCAAATTTTGAACCCCCATCTCCCATGTCCTAAACCAACATTCATTTTTTTCTCCTATAGTTCAAGAGGGTTAACAGCAGAATGAGGGGTAACAATAGCTATGCCTCCCAGCTTTATAGTTTAGTTTATATATTTCCTCAAAAGTCTGAAACTCCCTATATACATGTAACTCAAAGAGCCTTAACCTTTTCCATCATTGCTCAGAAGTGTGTTCCACTGAATTCAAAGACACTACCTCCCAAGTTTGTTTCCGAGTCACCTTTGTGAGATGGTTGGCTATATATATTCTATAAATAGAGCTATCAAAGACTTTCACCATCTTATTAAATAAAACAATACAGCCAGCATTCTCTATACCAAGTACTTGAGAACGCACAGAATTGTTTTTTGAAAGCAATATACTTCGGAGACACGAATTAACCTCCTCACTGGAGGAGCTCCACTGTGTTGGATCACACTTTTGTGAGTGAGCAAGGAGATTAACTAGTGTCTCTGAAATATATCGCTTTCAACAATACAGTTGGCCATAACCAAGTGGCTGGTCTAATCTCTTCCATCAATTTCACGATTTTGAAGCAGTTAAACTGAAAACTTATGTTCTCAGGAGCCATCCTGCTTTTAAAAACTATGGAGAATCCCCCCAAAGAGCTTTTGTTTCTATAGGTTATTTTAATCAATATTTATCATATTAAAAATTACAACAGACACATTCATTGTCACTACAATAGTTAGACGGGATTTTAATACTGTGATAATTTCCAACCTAGGCTGGTAAATAATTTTGAGAGCCCTAAGACAACATTTTAAGAAACTCTGATATACAGGGCTGACACCCACATTTTCATACATTGATAAATAAATGAAGCCATGTAAGACACCTTTTTCCATCGACACCCCTTCCCCCCTCCAATTTTATGACCTTTCCCAAAACAGAAACAAGCAAGAAAAAGACATGAGGCAAGGGAAATGAAACCCCTTCCGAAGGGAAAGTGGGAAGCCGGTCCTCCCCTCTTCCCCCCGCTGGAAAACAAGGCGGCCTGAAGCACGTTTTGGCCTGATGGCGCCCACTTTCCTCTTTTTCTGCTTCAAAATGGCTGGAAAGACGCCTTTTCTCAGCGGGGAGGAAGGGGTGGCCCGGCCTTGGGATATGCGGCGACGAGCCTTATAAAGCCTGAGGTGATAAAAAGCAGAGGCCCCGCAGCTCGAAGCGCGGGAAAGGCCCGGCCGGCTCGGGCGTGGGTGGAAGCCGTCCCAGCCTCGACAGCCCCGCAGCCGTCGCTGCCGCCCGCCGAACAGACCGGGCAAAAGACCGGGCTCTCACGTTTGCCTTCCAGAGGGAGCCTCAAGCTTGCACCCGGTGAGGACGAAGGAAAAGGCGCTCCACGCACCGGTCGCCCCACAGAGCCTCGAGCCTCTCTTCCTGCAACGGCTGCATTCAATTCACCAGGCGACGCACCGGCCTTTCTCTTTCTTGGTTTCCTTCCTTCGCCCCGAGCACGCCGGGAATTGTAGTCCGTCAGCGGCTAGCTACGGAAAGTCGGAAGGGACCAAGGCGAGGAAAAGCTGCGAATGGATGGAGATTTCCCTGGGAGGGAGGGAGGGAGGGAGGATGGATGGATGGATGAGAGAGGGAGGAAAGGAGGGAGGAAGAGAGAGAGAGGAAGAAAAGGGAGGGAGGGAGGGAGGATGGATGGATGGATGAGAGAGGGAGGAAAGAAGGGAGCAAGTGAAAAGGAGGGAGGGAGGGAGGAAAGAAGGAAGGGAAGGAGGGAAAGAGTTTCGTGCAGAACGCTTTTTCAGGCTTACCTAGCTGGAGTTCGTGGGATCTGAACACAGGATTTTCTGCATGTGAAGGGGGCCTTGTGACACTGAGGCACCCACACTCCCGTCGTGGAGTCCCCCAAAGGTCCTCCCTACCCTTTCTGACCTCTTGAGGGTCAATCAGCCTTCCTGGCCACACTTCTCTGCATCTTCCGTTTCAGACTTCTGACCTTCCTGCTGCACCTGGTTTCCTGCCCTCTCCCCGGACGGGACTGTTCCGATCATTCCTGCCAAGGGGAGCCAGCCGTTCCCGGGCCGGCCGCGCATGGCCCGCTCTGGCAAGAAGACCCGGAGGCCAACGAGGGCAAGAAGCGAGAAGCGCCTCCAGAGCCTTCGCGTCAAGCTCATCAAAGCCAAACAGCGAACACGGCTCCACTTCTCAAAGCCCCAATTCACCCGGGCTTCACTTGGCAAAGGTTGGCACCAAACGATTTTTAAGCGCATGAGAGACGACCAATTTAAGCACAAATACCCCACAGGCCAAGAAAAATCTCCGTGACCTGGAAAAATATCGGATTATCCTCCAAAAGGCTGATTGTCCTCCCCGTCTGGGATGTGAAAAGACACCCATAAAGATCCCGCTTAGGATGTCTCTCCCAACCCCTCCCTCCAAATCTAATCTTTTAATCTCTTTCCACCCGTTTAATCAAAACCCTGAACAAAATGTCCCCTTGTGTTCTTTCCAGCAAGAAAAACAAAACGGCTGACGATTTCTTCGATGGGTGAGGACAATGGACCCCTCTTAGAAACGTTCGCTGGGCGTGGAGGACAGCGATCCTGAAGCCTGAAATACAAACCCAAAGGATCAGACGCGTCACCGCTGTTTTCTTTTAAAAAATGGCAACTTCTTCATGCCATTTTTAAAGGAAGACAAGACCCTGCTTGAGGATTCCTTTGGCCGGATCTAAAAAATGACAGTGATCTGACCCGTCAGGCAAAGCTGAGCTGGGTGCTGAATGAACGTGATTTGAACATTGGCTTAACCCCAGGAGGGAAAACGTGGGAATTCAGTTTCAAAGGCCAGTTCCAGGACAGCAAAGAAACTAATTGTAGTGTTGATTCCATGCATTGGATAGGAAGACACACCCCAGGCCCATTGCAGGACCCAGGAAAGGGGGTCTCTTGGCTAGCCGAGTTGGCCTTCTTTTAGGGGAGTGGTATTGGACTGCTCTCGCCTGAGCTGGCTTGGTCAAATGACCACTGTCTTTCCTGACGTGTCTCAAGGATAGTGGGGCTGTCTGAGCTTGGGCATGGAGCCACCTGGGAGGGGGCGGGACTTCCCCATACCTATATCTGCCAGTCCCCACCCCTAGCCCATCCACTGCTGTACAGTAGTTGTGGTGTTGACTCTGCCACCATGGGAGACCTCTGGCAGCTGATCTTTGCGTGGTTCTTACTTGTCCAAAATCTTTCAGCAGAAGACTCAGTGGAAGAGAACCCAACCACTGAGCCGACGTCCGAAGAAAAGCTGGAAAAGGCTGTCAGGCAACGGATGGCTTTCTTGAAGGAAAACAAGGATGAACAAATTCCCATCTTCACTGAGTTAGTCTTGAAATATTACAATCAGGAATTTTCTGTGCTGTTCACAACCTCGGGGGAAGCAACCATGAAGGTCCAGGTAAGGAGCATCTTGAAGCCACTGAGATGTTTTCGATCTGCTGCTTATTCCGTTGAGGATTTTGGCCACTGGGCCATTTGGCTTTTTTGCACCCTCTCACTCCACAGGTAGGCTGGATGGTAACTCCCAGGACTCCCAGCCTTGTCACTTGCAGAATTAGAGACTTTGCAGTCTAACCTAACAAGTTGAGGAACACTATCATATCCATTCTCCTATGAGATTGCTTCCTATATAGATTTCACCATTATTTTATGAGGTTTCTGAGTTGCCACTTTTCCTTCAGAAGCGCGAGGTGCTGTATGTTGCACTCCTGTTTCCTGCTCTTTCTCTCAACAACACTCCTGAGAGGTAGGTTGGGCTCAAACTGACCCAAAGAACATTTTTTTTGTGGTTGAAGGTGGACTGGAATCCATCTCTCTTCATCCCTAGTCCAACACTTTCACTGCTATATCTTCACTGGCTTCATTTTTGCTATCCCACCTTCCATGTGGGAGCTCAAGGTGGCATAGATAACACTGTCTCCTCCCATAGTCTACGCCACAGTGAGGTTGATTGAGCTGAGACTGGCTCATGGTCACCTATGGAACAGGGAAGTCGAGAACTTGGATTTCCCCATTCCTAGTCCAGATCTTCCTCTCTCTCTGCATTCCTCCCATGTTTGTCCGAATATCTAATAATAATAATTTGGGATGATTTTTTCATCTCTTGAATGCATCTTTGAGGAAATTGGGAGGGTCTTAAAGAAATCTTCCATTCTGCGGATATATCCAATGAGAAGACACTGAGGAACAAAT
>JANHZU010002461.1:5324-16673 GCA_032468055.1 Acrochordus granulatus | reverse complement strand
CTCCTCTGATGAGACCTGTCCAGTATGGTTGAACCTCTGGCAGAGCTCTCATCTTCAGAGCACACAAGCCCCGCAACTACAGCAAAGTGGTCCCTCACTGGGGGGGCATTATATTTATCCTCCCTCTAAACATGTTTCCATATGTTTTCAGCAGCAAACATACCTAATTCTCCTGTTTCCTTTTTTCACACAACAACTCTGTGCAGTGGATTGGGCTGAGAGAGGGTGGGTGGCCCAGAGCCACCCAGCTGGCTTTCGTGCTTAAGACAGAACTAGAACTCACAGTCTCCTGATTTCCATGCCATCACCTCAGCCACTGCACCAAACTGGCTCTATATCTCCACTAGACTACCCTGGCTCTTAGAGTGCAAACCTAAGCCTTGTCTTCATAAAGTTGAAAGAGGATGTCAGTGTTGATTATCCCATGATTGGCCACTTCAGAAACACTGAACCCAAGAGAAAAAAAAAGGAACCTGGCTGAAAGAGAGTCTTATGTAGCTTCTCTTAATTTGCTGCCTTCAAATATTTGGAGAACCACAAATTCCAGAATTTTCAAACAATATGGCAGATAAAACAAGGTTGTGCGCCCATAAATCTCAGCTAGCCACTCCTTTTGCAATTTGTTGGATTATAACTCCCATTTTTTCTTACAACTTCCATTACTCCTGATACTGCCTTCTGGTGGGGTTGATGGATGTTGTGGTCCAGCATGGCTAGGAGCACATTTTGGAGGAATAGTTCTGAAATTACATTTCCAGAATTATTGATGGCTCTTCTTCAAACATTACACCACACTGATTTATATAGCCAATGTTTTACACAAGCATCATAGCAGCATTTCTGTTTTGGCCTGTTGTTGATTAGGAACCCTTATTTGGATTAGGATCATTGAGGAGATTACCATGTCCCAAAGAAGGTGAGAACAGGCTGAGTGGAAAACCAGTGACCTCCAAAGAATGTTCCATGAGGATGTTCAGATGTCCAGCATGAGTCAAAAAGAAGATCTGCAGAAGATGCCGGCTAGCACTGATCTTTTTGACCCAGACAGAGTTAAAAACGAAGAGGAAGCTATGACTTTTGGCCAGACAGAAGATAATAAAGGTGAGAAAAATTCCTTAAATGATCTTAAATTAGAAAAGCAAGCAGTGCCATTTGTGCACTCTCACAACCCTCCCTGACTTGCACTTCTTGTGCATCCCCTCACACCTTTGTGACCCTCCTTGATCTGCACCATGCCTCTTACACACCATCTTGCTAGCCCATGCACTTTCTTGACCCAAACCTCTTACATCTGACCCTTGCACTTCTCTCACATTCTTCCTGACTCTCCCCTGCACCCTCATTCGCTCCTCACCTGACAGCAACCACTTATCTGCCTGCTGGCCTGGGATTTGCAACTTCCTGCCAGATTCCCTACTGATGTTGGTTGTAGGAAGCCAGCAGGAAGTTGCCTCTCCTTATAACTATGGGATTCAGTTATGATGGCAACCGGGACTGCAGGGATTGCTGTTGATGAGTGATGCAGTTGTGCTTTATGATTGCATTGCTTAGGGACAGAAATTCTGGTTCCAATTGCCATCATAAATCAA
Source organism: Acrochordus granulatus (assembly GCA_032468055.1). NCBI lineage: Eukaryota > Metazoa > Chordata > Lepidosauria > Squamata > Acrochordidae > Acrochordus > Acrochordus granulatus. The sequence goes on along the minus strand of JANHZU010002461.1, from coordinate 15,084 downwards.
GGACTACCTGTATTTTTTTAAAAAAATCCCTTTTTATTATTTCAGGCAAAAGTGATGTGTCCGAGGTAAAAGATGAGGACCATCAATGGAAACCTGAGGAAGAGCTCCATCTGTACAAAGGGGCAGCTGAAGTGAAGGTGTGCAACAATGTTGGGCAGAGAGAACCTCTGAAAGGGCCCCAAGAACTGAAGAGGCATCAGGGCAACTCTCTGGAAAAGACTTCAGCTAAATTCATTTCTTCCTGGGGAAATGAAGCCATAGGCCAGGAGAGTGTCCATAAACAGGAGAAGAGTTCGCTCTGCAGCAAAGTTCAAGATGAGCAGACAATATACCAGTGCTTGTATTGTAAGAAATCCTTCAATGCCCATTTTAAATTGATTAGACATCACAGAATCCATACTGGAGAGAAACCATACAAGTGTTTGGATTGTGGCAAGAGTTTTGATCAAAAAGGCAACCTCATTGCACACGCGAGAATCCACACAGGAGAAAAACCCTTTGTGTGCCCTGATTGTGGGAAGAACTTCAGCCACAAAGGAAGCCTTGTTTTGCATGTGAGAACCCACACTGGAGAGAAACCGTACAAATGCTTGGACTGTGGAAAAAGATTCAGCAGATCTGGTTCCCTGAAAGAACATGAGAAAACCCACACTGGTGAGAGACCATATACTTGCTTGGACTGTGGGAGAAGTTTCAGAAAGAACTCTGAGCTTGCCACACATTACAGGTTTCATACAGGTGAGAAGCCATATAAATGTTCAGGCTGTGAGAAATCTTTCAGTACAAGCTCTAACCTTATTGCCCATCAAAGGACTCACACCGGGGAGAAACCATATAAATGCTCTGACTGTGGGAAAAGATTCAGCCAGGCCGGAAACCTAAAAGAACATGAGAGGACTCATACTGGAGAGAAGCCATATAAGTGTCCAGACTGTGGGAAAAGCTTCAGGCAAATTTCTTACTTTATGAAGCACCACCAGACTCACCTTCCAGAGGGAAAAATGCCAATGGAGGAGAAACCATATAAATGCTCTGATTGTGGGAAAGGTTTTGGAGAGAAAGCAAGCCTTGGTAGACATGAAAGAATCCACACAGGAGAGAAACCGTTTAAATGCTCAGATTGTGGGAAGAGCTTTTGCCTCAAATCAAACCTTGTTGTCCATGTGAGAATCCACACTGGAGAGAAACCATACAAATGCTCTGAGTGTGGCAAGAGCTTCAACCAGACTTCAAGTCTTCATAATCATGAGAGAACCCATAAGGGTGAGGAGCCCTATAAATGTTTAGAATGTGGGAAGAGCTTCAACAGACCATCACAGCTGAAGACACATGAGAGAATCCACACTGGAGAGAAACCCTTTAAATGTTCAGAATGTGGAAAAGGCTTTGTTTACAGCCATCACCTTGTTAGACATCAGAGGAATCATACAGAAGAGAAACCTTACATATGCTCCAAGTGTGGAAAGGGGTTTAGTCATAAATCCACCCTTATTAGACATCAAGGAATCCACAAAGAAGAGAAAAAGTAGATACATTTTTGGCTTTGCATCCAGTGCTTGTGTGAAAACCTATGCAGGTCAAAATTATAACCATAAGAGGTCCTGGCTGTGGAAGATAAGTTTTCCACACTGACCAGAAGACTGAACTAGGCAGAAGTTTTGTCAGATCCAGGAAGACTCTTCATATATTTGTCATCACAGTAGTTAGATACAGACAACTAGGATAAACCTTGATCTTTGAAGATCTTGAAAATATGATACCAAATCTTTTATTTGCAGTTTTCAGGTTCAGAGTATGTTTGAACATGCAGCTATGGTAGTTTCACCCATGTGGAAGAAGGAGGAAGTTAAGCTTGGGAGAAGATCATGTTTGAAGACATACAGAAATCTCCTCAGAGCAAGGAATATCCAGGAGTGAGAAAAATCCCACCCCTAAAATAGCTGAATGAGAACTAAGCATGCTTGGTGATTATTGGAGATAACAGTGGGAAGATATAGAGAACAGAGAAAACAAAATTGGTTGAAGGACAACACTAGTCAGCACATCTGTTTCAGGTCCCGGGTGTTTTGGTTTGTCTTTGAAGTCTTGTTTCTTGAATTGGCTTCACTGATAGACCAGTGTGTCTGTTTTTAGCTGCATTCAGAAAAACTACGAAGGAAGCCAAACTACTGTTCTAAAACTATACTTGATCATTCCAGTGATGGAATGACAGTTTCCCTTATCCTTGAAACTCTTCCTGATGGCTCGACCACGGCTGAGAATTGTGGGCACTTGGACATCCACGCATCTGGAAAGTGTTGAGATTGGAGAAGACTGACTTACAGTTCATTCAAGGACTCCAGCAGGATGAATGAAACAAAACAGCTCTATGAATAGAAGAAGCTGCATTAAACTGAAGATCTCTCGGATAGTGTGTTACATTCTAACTTAGGGCAACTTTTCAGGGCTGGACAATGTCTTAATTATTTTGGTATCTTTGAGTCATCTTTCTCAAGCTTTTGGGGGTCTATGTCTATATGCTTCTGTCTGATCATCCTTTGTGCATGTTTCTTAATGTGTGTGGGCGAGCACGTATATGTTTCTTTGTGTGTCCGTATGCAGAGGTGTATGTGTGTGTGTGTGTATTATCCAGAGGGCATATTAAAATAAAGTTTTCATTATGGTTTTGGCCTCTGGGTCATCCAGAAGGCTGTCAAAACTGATAGCCAAACTCATACTTTGAATTTAAGAATACCTTAAACCAAGTTGAGAATCCACAGTGGGGTTGGACAGGATCCTTTTCAACAGTATACTTTAGATCATATTATAATGGAGATAACAAAGAATGGAACTTATTGATTAAATATCATCTGGTCACTGTGACTTTTAGTGACTACATAGCTAAGATTTTCTCCAAGTTACTCTCTTCTCAGTTTGACCCCTCGGGTCCTCCAACGGTGCTATGGAACTAAGTCCACCCCTTGCTGCTGATGGTCCTCTCCTTCGCTTTCCTTCCACCTTTGCCAGCATTCTGGGCTTCTCAAGGGAGCTGGGTCTATTCATAATGTGCCTGAAGTAGCATAAATTGAGTCTGGTCACTTAGATCTTGTGTGAGAACACTGGGGTGATGTGTTTTAAGTCCTCATATAAAACAGACTTTATGCCCCTGAGTTCACACATTTCCAATGTCCATCTGTGGTTGAATGTCAGTTTTTCCATAAATACCTCTAAACATGAAGCAACAATCAGATCAAAAGATAATGATGTAGATGCTTGTGGAAAATGGGGCTGGATCACAACACACTGAGGACTGGCTGAGATGTGCAGTTGAAATTCTGAATTTCTTGTTTAAGATAGCCATGGTGCAGGGACTCATTTGGATGACCTGGAAGAAGCACAGCATGTGCAATCCCACGATGCAAAAGAACAGTAAGATTTCTGGGATTACTGCAGTGCTGGTTGAAAACCAGCTAAATTAAACTCTTTAATATGTCTCAATTTTGCACAAAATTATCCCAAGATCCTTGCTAAAATGGTGGTGGGCACCTCTAAAAATATTCACGCATTGACTTCCAAGTTCTACCGCACCTCACATTTTCTGGCTTTGGTAAGCCCACCCCATTTCTGAGTAGCCCAACAGGGTGAAGCCACTCGGAGCTGCAGCAGACTTACCTCGCCATCTCCTTCCTGCCCCTCCTTGCCTTTCCCTGGGCTGGTGAGAGCAAAGGACTGTCAACCGGGGGGTTAAGAACAAGAAGGCATTCCTTTTTGCCATGCTCAGGATGGGGGAGCAGGCCATGGAGGTGCCAAGTGAACCCAGGCTTTTTTGGGGCTAACTGATCTTCTCTAACCCTGCAGTGAGAGCATTTAAGATACCATCAGGGAGCAAGGGGTGTTTAGAAGTTGAGATTCGAGGCTGGGATGGGGGGGGAGGCTGATCATTGCTGAGTTTCAGTGACTGAGGCTGGATGTGATCTGATCAGAAGTGACAGTGGCCAACCACCTTGGGATAGATGTATACATTGCAATGATCCTGTGATGTTGAACTTGGGTAGTTCACCATAAAAATCCCAACTTCGGCTTGTTTGTCCTTTCTTGTGTCTTCTCCTTCCTGTAATCCTCCTTTTCTGACTCCATTCTTCTTCCTTGCCTGCCTGCCTGTCTACCCATCCACCCTGTATCAATTCCTTCCTTTCTCCCTTCTGCTTACATTAGTCTGTTAAACATTCTGCGTGGAGAATGTGTCATCAGTAAAGTATGCCCCATATTTGATTCTTTTGCTATGATTATAAACAAACAGACTTCAGACTTCTTGCTTTCCTCCCTGCAGTATGAGTAATGTGATGAGGCAGACCTCTGAACGGAATCTCTGTTGATCAAAAGGCAATTTTTGCTTCCTTTTCTGAAATACATTTGTTGTCCCCTTGGTTCACAGGCAAGGCAAAAGATATAAAACTGGAACCAATGATCTAGTTTCACAAAAAAGCTGGCAAATGCTGCTTAATTCTGTCATTTTCCCTCTCTCCCTCCTGCTGTCTTATAAAATGCAAGTAGAAATAACTTTATCTGATTCTCTTATACCCCAAACGTTGGGTCAGGATGAGGCTGGAGCCCAGTAACTGAGATGTTGATGCCCAAGGGAGTGTCTATTTTGGGGCACCAGAATTTTTGTGAGTAGGGTTTTTTTTAATGTTTTTATGACTGTTTTTGTGAATCACCCAGGATTATAATACATGAGATGAATTGCTGTGTGTCTTTTCAATAAATAAGTGAATTCTCTAATTATAAGGTATTCACTTCCCTTTCTCCTGAATATCACTCTGATACCCACATTACTGCCAGAAAGGTGGTGATGCACAGGAATATACTGTATACAGAAGACCTTGTTAACAGGAAGCAAGTCTATCTGATTTCCAGTTGGTCTCAATCCGTTCTTCAGAGCCATGATTGAATAGGGGATGCATGGAAATGCCCTTAGCAAATTGGGTCCTGTAGCTCTGCAGTTTAATTTTGTTTGTAGGAAAAAGAGAGAGGAGAAAACCATCAGTAGCTGAGCAAAGTGTCTTGCTTCCTCCCTACTATGTGAGGATAAGAAAGATTATTCATCAACACGTGAATGTGGGTGAATGTGTAGCATTCAGGAAAGGAATGAAGAAGTCCAGATTGCCTCCACTTGTTGACATAGAGATGCCACACTTTTTTTTCTTTCCCACAGAACCTGGTAGGATGAACCCAACCAAAGGAGGATTTTTCTCAGTTTAGATCAGTGGTTCTCAACCTTGGCAAGTTTGAGATGTGGGGATTTCAACTCCCAGATTTCCCCAGCCAGCATGCTTTACGATGAATGTACAACTTAAATTCCTGTTCAAGAGAATGCCTGGTTAGATTCTAAGTAGTCAGAACGGCTTGCTTACAAGTCCCTGGGTATCCTGTAAGGGGAGCCCTATCCAGGTGATCTGCTTTCTGTGACTCGTGGCTTGGTCTACCACTTCCTGCACATTTGACCGATCAGGAACCAATCAATCTTGCGCTTGGCCACCGCATCCCCATGCTTCTCCTTTTAAGGTGATTTATCAATTAAGATGAATGTCATATCCTGTGTAATCATCCTGGATTGTTTCTCTTGCTCAGTCTGGGAGTTGACACAGATTGCTTTTCACTTTTCTACTTAAGCCCCAAATTAGTTTGGTTTACAGTACAGTTTTGAATATTAATAATTCAATAATAATAATAATTCAGACGCTGAACTGAGTTTATTTCTAAGGAAATAGGTGGCTCAGTCTTCTCACATCTAGTGCACTTAAGAGATATGGGTGGGAAATTTCCCACTGCTTTATTTTCAGTGCAATTCTCCTCTCAAACAATATAAATCTTTCTATATACTTTAAATAAGTACATAGGGGGTTGAGAATGAGAAATAGGACAATTCAACAAATCTGAGGGCTGAGATAGAGGACTTGTAGTCTTAGAGGAAGAAGAACTAAAATGGCAACCAGTGCAGAAACTGGGGGACAGGAAGATCAGCAAGAGATCAAATGGGGCAGAACAAAACACACATCATCTGAACTTCTCCACTAGTTAGAAGTGGAAGAAAAAACTGGTTAATCAGAAAGGTTCTGGGACTAGGAAAACTGTCTTGAGCATCTAAGCCATATGTTTGTTATCCAGAGAGACCAAATATGGCCAGATGATTAAAGGAATGTTAAGCCTGCAATATCTGAAAGTTGCTCTTCTGTTCTTACTTTTGAGCTTTCCAAATGAATATGGTTGGCCACTATGTGGCACTGAATGCCTTGGGGGGGATGAGTATTTCTGTGTCATGCTTGTCCCCAAGTACTGTAGGATGCACAGCAGCCTTTCTCAATCTGGGTACCCAGAGATATACAGATGTTGACTTCCATTCATGTTTCCAGAGTCTGAGTCTGCACATCTGGAGAGCATCTAGTTGAAGAAGAGAACCAAATAGGATTAGAATTCTTCATTGTATCCTTGTAACTAGGGCTAGTGAAATCACGAGCATTCATCATGCAATCTAGGCATTCAGTCAAATTTGTCATGTAATCCAGGATTTTGCAAAAAATGTATTCATTGTTTCTTGACTCCAGAATTAAGAAACTGAAAGCATGATCTAAAATATGTTAAGATTAAAGATTGCTTTGTTGATTGTGTCTGTGTATTTTTAGAAAAATACGTTTTTTTGCTTAAAAATTGGCATTTAAACCCACCCTGTTATATGAAAACAGTTTCACAGCACCCTAAGCGGCCAAAGACTTGGCATCTAAGTTCATAGAAAAGTAGAATTACTTCTTTGTCTCTGGGCTAAGCAATTGGGAGTCCGAAACTCTTGATGGTCTCTTACAAAGCACCCAGAAATCCAGTAGTAGATTCCAGCTGACCATCTGTTGGTCTCCTGCCCTAAAAAGCTCACAAGATACATTGGCCCAGCCACATTTTAACAAAGAAGGTCATGCAACACCCTGCAGGTTGTAAGTTTTTGGCTGTGCTGTGTGAGCCCATCCATTAGGGTATTTCCACAATGTTCCAGTTCATCATAGGTAAGACAGTAGTGACTGTGCAATCATCATGGTCTGTTTATTTTTCATGTTACCTTTGGACAAAAACCGTTGAGCTGGGAAAGCTAGCTTTCCAGCATAATGTTTTTCTGCTTAAGCCAATATTTAGGAAAAAGGATAGTTTAGCTCTGATCTGAAGAACTGTAGACATCTTGCTTTTTTTCAGTTCAATCCGTTTTTTAAAATTAAATTCATATGTTACCCATTTCACTGTCCAAAGTGATTTTTTTGGTGTACGGAACCTAGGCTGTTGTCTCTTCCTGCACATTCAGAGTCCTCTGACAGCTTCACTGATGCACGCTATTTTGAGTCGGTTTGATTCCTTCTGGACACACTAGTATGGTTTTAAAATAGGCAGACTGCCACTGCCCCCAAGATGAGTTTTTTTCCATTTTCCAATGTACTTCCTGGTGGTCCCACTTGTGTGGTCCCACACAAGTCCAACGCTATTAAGTTCTCAAGCCCAGACAAAATCAGACAGGCACTTAGTAAAAAATGACTTAGGCAGGATTGCACAAGATTGTACTGATGCTGTAAAACAGTGTTTCTTACTATACCTTGGCAATTTTAAGATGTATTACTTTCAATTCCAAGAATTCCCCAGTCAGCAAGGGAGTTTGAAGTCCACACATCATAAAGAGGCAAAGAGGCTGAGGTGAGAAACACTGCCCTAAAATATCACTCTATTGGATAAATATTGGCAGGAATGACCTCTGATATCCAGCAAAAACCAACAAAATCCATCCCTTTCCCCCACCCCATGAAAGAGAACAAAATGGACTACTAATTAAATCCAGAAACAAGACATTTCCCTGGCTAATTGCAGAGATCCAGAGAGGGTTTAGGGCTTTTTTGCTACTTGGGCTTTCACAGAAACTGAAGAAATACTGCATCTTAGGAAGGAATCAGGAGGTAGGGAGCTGAAATAAGTGAAATAAGAAGGGATAGTGGTTTCATCCTTTTTAAATCCTGCAGCTGAGATTCCAGCAGGAACCTGGTAAGCTTCTCTCAATCCTCTTGGGCATTCCAGGATTTTGGAAGATGGGAACAGAGTTATGGCCCAAATGAATGGAGGAAAATCTTGAGTGAGGAAATCAGGGGGAGGGATGGAGAAATGTGTGTTAGATGTTAAATGTTTCACCCCAGGGTAGAGCATGAGCAAAATTGGGATTTTCTACAACATCCAGATCTTTCTTCCTCACCCTACCCCCACCAGATGGATTCACAAGCACACTGAACTCACTGTTCTCGGTCTCAACCCTAGCAAGATGGAGTGGAGGGGAGTCATTGCTCCCCTACACCTCAAAACAGAAGGGTTGACATCTCTGATCCTGCATGAGGAAACACTCCCTGGACTGATCTAGTGCACAGTTTGGGAGTCTTCTTGGCCTCATGGCTCCTGATTGGGTGGCAGCCATGGTCAAGGGTGTTTTCCACAAATTCGTTGTGTGCATCAGTTGCACCCTTTCCTGCACCAGGAGACCTTCCTCAAAGTAATTCATGGCTTAGTCACTTCCTGGTTAGATTACTACAACACACTGTGCACGGGGCCAGCCTCTGAAGACTGTCCAAAAGCTGCAACTGGCCCAGAATTCAGCGGCATGCAGAGTTTTGGGTACCTTGCAGCTCATTTGAGTTAAACTACAGCACCGCTGCATCAGCTACACTGGTTCCTTTTGTTTTTTGGGGGCAATTCAAGCTTCTAAAGAAGAGAGAAAAGGTGGGGTAAGGGGGGGAGGAAGCATTGATTTCCACTTTCTTCAGTGCAGTAGACAAGTAAAATTGCAGTCTCAACTTTTTGCTTTTATAAATAAATAAACAAATAAGCAAGCAAGCAAGCCATTTCTATAACAACAGCGTATCTAATCAGCAAAGCCTAATGTCATCGTTTCATCTTTTTCTCTCTCAGGCACAAAATCCAGAAACGATTTCCACGTAGAAACAAAATGAGGTGCATTCTTCAATACTGTATTCTGCACAGTACCGTAATTCTAAGTGCAAATATATTTTAATCTCTCTAAAGACGCATCGTGACTCTCTTCCGTCTCCACTTTATCACGTCCAATCCTGAAAACCGTAAATCACAGGGTTTTTTAAAAATTTTTACACAAGAAGTCCAAAAGGGATTTCCAGTCCCAGTAAGTGCAGATATTCGCCTTTGCTCTAATCAAGGACGTCAATTCGTCCTTCTCGGCAAGTTGCGGCGTCTTCACCACGGGTGGTGCTGATTCTTTCCGTCTTTGTGAACACGGTGCAATCAGCTCGCACGAAATAATCCCTCGTGGCTTTTTTTCTAATTGTTTAGCCAATCAACCCTGAAAGGAAAAGTTCTGGCTTCTGGGCAACCAAAATCCTGGGCTATTACGCCCCGCTTTCTGCCCTGTTTGTGTTCCACCCCCCCCCGATCTCTTCTCCCTTTCCCCCCAAATTCCACAGCTGCACCCTGCGCCTGCTTCACTTCTGTCTTCGTCTCCTGGTCCTGCACGGAAAACGTCCTCTGCCAGCAAAACTCCAGCGTGCCGCGCCCGACCGCTTTCCCGCGAGGCGAGAACACCCCAGCCGCCTCCGAACGGCTGACACCTCCGACGCCATCTTGGCTTCCTGACGGTTAACACCACCGAGCAGATTCCCAGAGGAGACGGAATTGGAAAGGAAGTGGAAAAGCCTCCGCAGGATGCGCACGTCCCACCACTGACCTTCCTCTCCCT
>JANHZU010002460.1:0-18971 GCA_032468055.1 Acrochordus granulatus | reverse complement strand
GAGTCAAAGCTGGAAATATAGGTATGGGATACATTTGCAGTGGGCCAGGAAAAGGGAGACATAAGCCATTTCTGCACTCAGGAAGTGGTGAATGCCCCTTACTGCAATGGGCTGAATAGCAAGTGCAGATCTGCTCTAAACTTTGCAATATTTCAAAATCAAGACTGCTGTGAATGGAAAAAAGACATGTATACCATGAGTAAGAAGGTTACAAAAGGATAATATGTAGATATTACCATCAGACATGTTCCTGTCTGTGTAGAGGCCATTTTGTATGGCCTGGAAACCTTTCCTGCAACCAGAGACTGTAGCTTTTGTAACTGCTGCAGAAGAGTCCTGGGAAATTAATTAAAAATAACTTTTTCAACATCAGAACAAAATAAAATCAAAAGCATTAAAAAGTTTAAAAAACAGTATGTTCATGTTCTTCTATAAGAAAATTTAATAGACTTATGTGGTTGTCCATCTCACAAATATAACACTGAGCAGCTAACAACATGTTATTTTTATTAAAAACTATTTACTGTAGTTAAAACAGTCCAAATCCCAGGAATGAGCAATCAGTGCAACACCAATATACCTTTGTTGAAAGCCATATGTGTACAGGAAGTCCCTGGGTTACAACCACTCTTTCAGCAACTGTTCAAAGTTATGAAATTGCTGCTTTGCAGTGTCCCCGCAGTCATGTGATTATGATTTGGGCACTTGGCAATCAGCTTGCAATTATTAATTAATTAATTAAATTTGTATGCCGCCGAAATCCAAAGACTCGTGGCAGCTTACAACAATAAAACAATACATTAAAAACACTTAAAATAAAATAAACCCATTAAAACAAAATAAAATTATGACAGCTGCAGCAGCCTATGGCCATATGATTGCCATTTATGACTTTCCCTGCTGTTTTGCCACAAGCAAAGTCAATGGAGAAACTGACAGAGGTTACAAGTTATTCCAAAAAGTCACTCCCATTTCCACTGTTTTTTCTCCCAAGGAGCCCTTGGGTGGCATGAAAATCTCGTACTCCATAGCACCCCCACTCACTTTCTGTGCTTGTCCACGATACCTCTACCTCAACTCTTGCCAACCCACCACAGCTCTTACCTGCCAGCCTGCTTGACTTCAGCCCCTCTTCCTACGTTGCAATCGTGTAAGGTCCTCACTTAATGACCTGCATGGTCATCACTTAACAATGACAACTGGGACTGCTAAGATTGCTGTCACTAAGACATGTGATTGCAAGACTTCATGCTTTATGAGCACATCAGAAATTCCAGTCCCAACAACCTGTACTGTGTTCTTGTTGTAAAATAATTCTACTAATAATTCACAAAGAAAAGTGGATAGTCTCTCTCTCTCTCTCTCCTGGCCCCTTTAAGTCACTGTTAAAGTTCTGACAACTGCCTGGATTATTCCCTGTAGAATTTTTTTGGCAAGAATTGATTTGCCTTTACCTTCTTCCTAAAGCTGAGGGAGAATCACTGGTCCAAGGTCACCCAGCTAATTTTGTACACAAGGTGGAATTAGAACTTATGGTCTCCTAGTTCTTACCCTGATGCCTTAACCACTACCCCAAATTGGCTCAACCAAAGTAGATCAACCGAACAGTGACTCTGCATTCCCAAAACTGGGACTTCTGGCCTAGGTAGTTGATTTTGTCTTGCCACAGCCATCAATAGGAAGGAAGCCTGGGCTTGATTAAGATTAAGGTACTCTTGGAGCAGACATAATGATTTAACATTTATAAAAATGGTTTGACTGGCTGTACTTCTCCATCTGATAATGAATAACGGAATACAATAATTAGAACTGCATTAGAAGAAATAGACTGGCCCACGAAAACAGCAGTCAGTGGAAGAAAGAATACAAGGGACGAGGATTCAGTGCTGTGAATGCAGAAGGAAGTCCTGAATTATTGGGAGAATCAGAGAAGGCAAGAGCCCGTTCATTGTCCAGAAGATGGCAGTCATCGGCTACTAACAAAACTCCTAAACCTACAGAGTAAGTTTCATGCTTCCAAGTCCTAACAAGCTGCTTCTAACTATAAAGGCCAGAACCTGCCTTGAACAATGAGTGAGAGAGAGAAGGCACGTGACAGAGCCTCTGAATGAGGGCAGAAAGGACAAACCGAGTGGAAATGCACAAATGAAAATTAAGTGAGGGGCAGCTTCCAGAATAACAAACTCAAGAGTGTACCTAAAGTTGTGTCCATAGCACATTTACCAAACACAGATTCCTGTATTATTCACACATTTATTTACTGATAGCCTTTACTTGGCCACTAAATTCAAACAATGAATTGAAACAAACTGTGGGCAATAAACAAAAATTGATGAGCAAAAATACCAAAACTAAAAATCAAAGCTAGCTAAAAACAAATACTGTATAATAATCCATCAGTTATCAAACTGGTATTTATTGCTTAGAATTATTACTCTCCTTCTTGTAGGAACTCTTCTCAAACACCTGAAGAAAGAGCCAAGGTTTCATTACCTTTCTAAAGACCTGCAGGGTTGGGCCCAAGTATATATTTGTGGGAGAAGGGATTTTGTTCCAGAGGGCAGGCACTGTCATGGAAAAGGCAGGTCTTATAAGATGACATTATTTCAAGGAAGGCAGCTGTGGCATCCCCCCCCCTTTGGGGTATGTGACATGGGCAGATACTACTGAGTAAAGGTAGTCCTGTAAATGACTCAATCCTGTGCCATGCAGGGCTTTTAATATGAGATAACCAGCACCCTACATTACATCAGAAGCCTTTAGAATGCCAATGCAAGATCACCTAGTGGGTTTATGTGGACATACCAAAGAATAATGCCATTGCATTCTGGACCAACTGTAGATTCTGGATGGTCTCTTATGTAGGGTACATTGCAATTTCAAACCAGGAATGACTTCAATGGGAATGAGAGACAGCAGAGCTCCCCAATCCAGAAATGGGTACAATTGGTGCAAAAGCCAGAGTTTTGCAAAGATGAAGTAAATGAAGCCAAAGTTACAAATCCAGGGACTCCCAAATTGTACTATACTCCCAAATGAAACTAGACCATGGTCAGGAGATGTGTAGATATTTTTCTGAGTTTTATAATTATTACTCTGTTTATTGTTAACCTTTCATTGGAGGCTAAGCCAATTCTGAGGAACCTTGTTGTTTTCTCCCATTTTTACATGAAGTAGGTATTTGACTTCCCTGAATGTCTCAATATGCATCGGTCCAAACAAATTCCTGGGCTGAGTTGTTGCTATGTAGATCACTGTGACTGTGCAAGCAGAGACCAAATTCTAAGGAAAATAAAGTACATGGATTTTTTCTTTCCAATCATTCTGATCTGTCAGATAGATGGATTGGAAGAAAAAAACATGACAGTTTAACCAGTGAAGGACCTCCCTTGAGTTAGGAAAGACGACAAATTTCTAAGAAGTCTCCCTTCACTCAAACTCATCAATGTTATTTTTGTGGCAACGTAAGTTGTTTGCTATTACTTTCTTCTGAAATGGTTTTCAAATTCCAATCTAGTCTACAGTCCTGAGATCTAGTGATCTCTCATCTAAGTACTAATCAGTTCTGATCCAACTTAGCTTTTTCAAAATTGCCAAACATGACTAGATGCTGTCACCTGCAGTGCCTTAAACTTCTGCAAATATACATCAACCCAAAGAACTTGTCAGCAATTGATCCTGGGACTGTGCTCTCTTCTGGATGGTCTGCATAATATTAATGCACTGTTTAGGATAACCAGAGAACAAGTTCTCAACCACACAGCCAGCACACAAGGTCTAAGAAGGAACAGTACTTTCTCATAGACCCCAAACCTAAGGGATCTCTCTGTTTCCAGGGTTCAACTAGTTATAGGCTCTCTCTATAACTTTTGTAAACTACCCTTAAAGCAGAAATTCAGGCCCCAATCAGTGAACTAAATAGTGAGGAAGGAGCCATATGCAATAGATCTGCCTTACGATATTTTAAACTAAGAAAAGGAACACTTCCCTCTAAGTAAACCTCCACCCTCTCCTAATATGACAGCTATGTCTGGAAACTAAAACCACCTAAAAGCTGTGCTGGCCTCTTCCAAGAAATGAGCTTTAGCAAGGAAATCAGGGCACACTGCCTTCCTGACATTTTTTTTCCTTGTCCCCTTTTATCTGTTCTGTGTCCTTGGCTGTAAATGGCTTTCCATAACTCTGGCTTATACGTATTTCACATTGGCAAATATCCTGCCAATGAACCTAATCCCTGATACATTTCAAATCAACTAGCAGCCAGCTGACCCTTCCATGAAGCAGAGTGAGGGGCTGCAGAAGGTTGCAGGTTCTGTGCGTGAGCATGTACATATGCAGTGTCTGGCCACTGAACCATACTTTAGTACTTTAGATCATCCTCTGTATATGGAAGGCAGCAGGATGGCTTATAGAAAGCATAACAATTCAGAATTTGGGTACAATGCAGTAATGTGGCTTTAGTGCAATGGGAAGGTAGACTCCTAGCCCAGTACTAAAATATGGTTGCACTGCTAATCATTTTGTGAACCTAATTTGAGGAAAGAACCATTTTTTTTCTTTATCATAAGCAGAAAAAAGATCATTCTGACAGGACAAATGCTAAGAATAGAAATGCACTTTCTGTCTGGTCCATCACCACAAAGGACCACCATTTACTGAGTACAGGAATGGATGATGGCCTCAATTTCCCACTTCCAGCCCATGATAAATGCACCTTACACCCTGTTTTCTGACCTGAACTATCTTACACCTTTCAGAGCAGATGGTTTCCCACTCTTCGTTCCTTTTTAGTAGCACCCCCAACTCAGTTTGGATTCAGTGCCTGACATGCCTCCTCTTGCCCCAGGGGCTGCTTGCTGCCTTGGGCAGCCATTTCATCCTAGGCTGTCAGGCTGCTCTGATCTCTGCTGGTTGGCAGTGGCTGAATTTTAATAATGTTGTGATTGCTTCACTGATGGCCCATTAAGTCCATGAGCTATCCTCCCTCCATTCTAGCCTTAGATCTCCCAGTGGGCACTCTTTTCATCTCTGCCTAGGCTGGGAGAAGCATGTTCCTCTTGCTTTCCTGATCCCTGCTCAGTGCCCACAGTATAGCAACGCTTTCTTTGTCTTGTCTTGCCCGTTTTTTCTTTAAAAAAACCTATTTAAATGGCAGCATAGGAACATGGCTGTTTTGTTTCTATGTCACTGAACTAGCAGTGTTGGGTTTCTACAGAGAAGCAAAGGAAGGAAAGAATAACAGTTACTCCTTGCCCTTGTTTTTGTAGCACCAGAGTTATCATGGCACCACAAAGGATAGTTGCTGTTGATGCTCTTGAAAAAAGACTCCGTTTTAGTATCAGAGGAGCTAACATGCGAAGAAAGAGGAAGACATCCATGTGTGCAAATATCTGGGAAAGTGAAGCAAAGGAACAAAAGCTTGTGAGGAAGGAAGTTTCCCTAAAAGAAAAGGCAGGTATTGGTAGACTGGTACACACGGGAGCCCATCAGCCAGCCGGGCTTACTTTCCCTATAAGTGGGAAGAGCAACACAGCAGAGCTTGCCATCTTTCCAGCTGTAGTCCAGACTGGAATCTCTGTACAATAGTTGCCTTAAGAAGCAGCCCGAATGAGCAGCAGTTTCAGTGGCGGGATATAACGCCCTTAGAGGAAACTGTCAGCTTGAGAACTGCTCTGGGAAGATGTTTATAGCAGAATTTCAGTACACTACTGGGGTTGGAATACACCGAGGAAATTTGCCTATTTTTCTCTCTCCCTGCTCTAATTTTTCAAAAAGAAAATAAACCACAAAAGTTCAGTCCTGGCTGCCTCAACACAAAAATTCTTAAAACTTACTAATCAAATGTAGCTGATTCATTGCTGGGAAAGAAACTAGAACAGAACAAAACCAAAACCTGTTCTTGCAGGGTAATCTAATGTCTGTTAAAAAGTCGATATGTAAAAGAAAAGTATTGCAGACAAATCAAATAATTAATTACATGGAATCTCTTTAGCAGGAGTGGGTAGATAATTTACTGAATCCTGTCATGTTTAACTTGAAATATTTTCAAGTTTGTGTACGCCTGCAAACTCTGAGGCAGACACAAATGGAAATATATGAGAGGTTAAATACAAAAATACTGCATATCAACTTGCACGTACAAGGAAAAGTTGCACATACATGTGTGCATATTTGAGGAAAGTACATAAAGACAATACACAGATTTTTAAGGTTGCTATAACAATTACTTTCAGAAAATCTGGCAGTATATATACTTGCACTACTGATGTGTATTTGGGATAATCTGTATATTTATACCATGAAGGAAGTGGTGGAGGTGAGGAGAAGGTAATCTTTCTTTCCCTTTTCCTGTCTCTTGCATCTCCCAATCCCCTTTCTCAGCAGGACCTTTCAGTAAAGATAGTAACATTTGGGTTCTCCTCACCTGTTTGCATTTTCTAATGTTTCCACCTTTTTCCACAGTTCATTATTCTCAGATGTAAACGTTTCAACTCTGGAGAAGTAAAAACAAAATCACAGGTATGATGTATAACCATTCTGCTCCAGATTCTGGTTTCTAAGGACTCAAATCAGATGGAATGTTATTTGCGTGAAAGTAATTTAAGCGCACACATTTCATTCTGTAAATAGAAACTTTGGGGAAGCTGAGGATTTTAACCTCTTCTTTTCTCTGCCACAATTTTGACAAAATTAGCCTTTCTGAAGCTTCCACTTAATAGTTCAAGGAAATCCTCTATTGGGCATGTGGCAGCAGTTGAACACATCAGATTGCTTCAGCAATAATTATTACAATTCACTTAGAAAACCCAGAAGAGAAAACATGCAATTTTTTTAAAGTGGCATTTTAAATGAAATTAATCCTAAGTTACCAGTCTGCGTAAGTGCAGCCCCATTTTGGCCCCTGAGGAAAGTCGTCCAACCGCTTGCATGAATTTCTCTTGCAAACATGAAGGAGTTTCTTCCAGACCATGCACATGGCTTGCTCATGGGAGGCCTTGTGACTTACTTCTTAACAAAACAATACCCCCCATTTGCACTCTCTGAAATTAAAACAGCAATTCTGGAGAGGCCATTTTTGTTGGGAGTTTGGCAAAAAAAAGAAGAAAAACCTACACTTCCATTCTACCCTCTCTCATAATCTCAAGGCTATTCAGGCTTCTTCAAAATTGCTATAATTTCAATAAAGAATTTGTGTGGATTGATTTCAACTGTGGGATAACATCACATCTAGTTTGGTCATTAGCAACTCTGTGTTTATTAGATGCTAGGAACGAGCTCTATCTGCTAAATAGTTTGGTGCAGCTTAGCACTGTCTAAAAATACAGAAATCAGGGATGAGTAAGATCCAGTCATAAACCCTGTGTTTATTCTTGTTGCCTTACAATTATGAAACATTTAAGATAGTTCAAAATTTGTATTAAAAGATGACAATAAATAAAAGAACCAAGACAAACATAATTACACAAAGTCATGATGGATTCCTTGTGATTGTTATGTGATTCCCACTGTGCACAATACGTAGGAAGAAAAACAAAATGACTATTATTGACTATACTGCATTTTTGACTCCTTCAAAATTATTCACAATGCTTATTATATTTATCTCCATTATAGATCTGGAAAATAGATAATTATATTAGTCCAAAGCCATCCAAGGAATTTAGATCTTTGGATTTTCTCTTAGCTGTCTGAAAGGTAAGCAATACTTCTACTACCCTTTTCACCAAGAGAAGCACCCAACAGTATGTTAAAATCAATTCAAAGGTCAACTATATCTCAAAAATGAATTCCATTCATAGGAACAGAAAAGAAAGAGAAATTAAGCAGAGGCTTTCACTGAGGTACAAACAGAAAAGAATATAAAATGGAGATGAGCCTCTTTTTGGTCTTGATTTATTTCCCCCTCCACCTCTTTGTTCTGTGTTACTGAATGAAGAAAGGGGGAAACACCTAAACTTAAAAACAACAACAAAGTAATGGCCATAAACTGCATTAACTCACAAAACTCTAATGTCCTGATCTGTGTTAATCAGACTGCATTTGGAAGGCTGTGTCCAGTTCTGGCATTTGGAAGGCTGTGTCCATTTTAAAATGGACCTTAGCATGTATTCAGAGAAAATTGGCTATGACGGCAAATGGGCTGAAAACCAAGTTCTATGAGTTACAATTAGTAGATTTGCACAGGTTTAGCCTGGAAAAGAAAACATTAAGGCAAAATATAATTGCAGACCTCAAATATCTGAAGGTCTGTCATGCAAAAGATGGAAGTGATTATTTCTTGGTTACTCCAGGCTTGGAACCAGTGAGTAGAAATTCCAAGAAGGCAAATTTCAGTTAAGTATTAGAAGAAATGTATTGAAAGAGCTGTTTGGCAGCAGAAGTGGCTTCCTGGGAGGTGGTGGACTCTTTTTTGTTGGAAGGAAACAAATGGAGTCTGACCAGCCATCTGTTGGGGATGCAGCAACAGTATCTTGCACTGCTGACCTTGCATCGAGCAAGGAGTTGGATGAGATGATGTTCACGGTATTTTCCAGTACTATGATCCCATAGATGTCAGCTGTAAACATCTTGGCTTCTTTTCTCTTTTTACTCAGCTATTTGCAATGCTTGGGAAACTATATGCTAAACTCAAGAGTTTTTGAAGAGGCCCAAGGAGAGCACTTTTTCTTCTCCTCTCCTATGGATGCATTTACATAAAGTTACACAATGAAATTATTGTTTTAAACTGTATTATGATACACACATCACATTGCTCTATTATAACTAGACGCCTGCTGTTTGTGAAGTTGATGGACATTGTGTATCATAAACAGCAAAGAGCCTTGTGACAAATACCACTGTCATAGCATACATGTCATGGCCTACAGTCCAATCCATCAGATATATAAATTGTTATCTGGGTATCTATGGTTGTGAAAAGCAAGCAGTTATATCAGAGGTAAATTAAATGCAGATAATACAGACCATGATAATTTATGTTTCACACCAAACTCTGCAGATATTATTAATCTTTCCTATGCCTTTTTGTTATAACAAAGCAAACATGTATCATTAGCAAAGAGATAAAGGACAGAAAGACTAGACATAAGCTCAAGATGTTTATTTGATGGGTAAATCCACAAATAATCCTGATTATTCCATAGCTGATGAATTGTATAAATCATCAATATGCTGTGAGATAGCCTCTGAAATGTGTGAGACTTGGTAAAATTTGGTGGCAGAATGGTTTCCAATCTTCCATAGCAGTAAAAAGAAAATGGAGATGTACAAATGGATAAATATCCTTCTGGGAAAATAAAATTTATGAGAGAGATTCAGAAAGGATTTGGGCTTGAAATCTCTCAGACTGGGAATTATAGTAAGAATTAATATTTTTTTATATATTTGAGTAATCCTTTCATATTTGAACATACTGTTTGTTATTGCCAATTAAATTACAAATCAGTTTTACTAATAGAATTTTGGCAATCAATAAAGGGAAAGATGTCCTGAGGAAATTCATGTATAAGCTTGATCTTGGAGCTGAAAATTAATACAAAAAGAAATGGGGACTAATTCATGGAAATTAATTCATGGGGACTAATATGGAAATGAAAGAAATTCTCACCATAGGCATTTGTTTTGAGTTAGCCTAATGTATTTTCATGCAATCCCCTTTTGGAATGCACAAGACTGATTGCAGCCCTTCATCCAAATAGAGTTGTGTTTTTTTATACAGATTAAATCCAAGCAACATTTATTTAATTGAACTTTAATGGTCCTTAATCTGAAGTCTTTATCCGTTTTTAAAGTAAATGTGTCATGAGGGATTAATACCAAGATCTTCTATAGGTTTTGTATTTTTATTCACGGAATGCTTGAAAACTGGGAAAGTGACTGTTAGCAGTTTGGAGGGGAGAAATTTCAACAGAAAAAAATGACATTCAAGAAATGGCAGGCCAACCCCAAGTACAGAGCTGCTATAGGTCGTATAATGTTTAAACATATTAAAGAAAATGTCTTGGGGACAAAGGCAAGAAGAAATGACAAAAAGCAATGAGGCAATTCTGTTGGGCAGTAACACAGCTAAAATAAAGGCTTGTCTGATTATTATAGAATTATCATACTGGTAATCCCACTCAAGTATAAGAGGAATGAATGACATCACAAATTCATGGGGCACCCAGAGAAGAGAATGACTTACTTTTTCTCCAAGCACTCTACATATTCTTTCTTCTTCCTGCGACTCTCTTGGGCAGAAATCTAGGGATTGAGAAATAGAAATTAGATAATAAATAGAAATATTAGCTGTATTTTTAAGAATAAATCCATATTCTGTACATATAGTAGCATATGATCAAACTTCAAGCAACACAGAAAACTGTGAGAAAGATCATCTATAATTTACACAGGAATTCTCTTTTGAATCAGGATTGCTGAACCTTGCTCTTGTAATTTATGCTGCTGGACAAAAGAGGAGCTTGATGAATATTGGTATGGTTGAATGACTGTGGTTTTAGACCAGAAAATAGCATGAGTTAAAGTCCTCTTTCCCAGCATTAAAGTTTAAATTCAATCTTGGGAGGGAGGGGAGATTTGCTGCTCTTCTAAATTAAGACATGAGACATCTGTTTATGGAAGCTGTCTCTGAGGAAGGCTCTTTTAAAGAAGCTGCCATTTTTCTTGGGCACATTGACTTGGCTGCATGATCCCATGAAAAGATGTCTGTGATTTAAGGAGATGTCATCAGGTACAAAGTGCACACCCCAAAATACTCTAAATCATCTTTTCCTTTTGAATCCAGACCTAGAATCTAGAGTGAAACATTATAACCATAGTCAGAACTGGCTTAGGACATGCTGTCTGAATTGTGTTATCTCCAATTCCATACACAGAAGCCAATCAAAGTGATGGTTGACCATTATTTCAGCATGGTGGCAGCCTAGCATCCTCTACCATACTGAGAAAATGACAATTCAAGGATATATAGTAGGCTGCAATTACCCATAGCTCTGGCTTTGGCTTCCCCTGTTTGAGACAAGTGCCTCACTTTGTCTAATGACAGGATCAAGCTTGCCCAATGAGCAAGCAATATATTCTTATATTGTAGTCACCTGTTGATCACTCATAAATTGCCAAATCGTAATTGATACATAGTCTTATTATATATTTTGCACACATAAATTTCTAAGTTCAACCTCAGTGTTAAATTAGTCTTTTAAAAATATATTTAGAGGTCTTGAAGACTTGCATTCAATCAGTACAATGTGAGCTAGATGGACTAAAGGTAATGGAATTATAGAGCTGAAAGGGATTACAAGGATCAGTTAGTCCAACCCTCTGTTCATGTAATTAAATTAAATCATGTAATTGATTTAAATTAAATCATGTAATTGGCTGTCCAGTCTCTTCTTAAATACCTCCAGAATTGGACAGCCCACAATTTCCTTAGATAGACTTCTGTTGTACATACCCTACTGTCAAGAAGTTTTTCCTTATATTTAAATGAAATTTTAATAGCTAGCTGCAACTAGTATTTATTATGGCGACATACTGTATTATTTTCTATAATAGAAGTGGTATGCCTCTCCATAGCATTTTTGCTGTTATGTTCTTGTGCTGGTGACCATTAGCTTTTGGTTAAGTGATCTTTAAGTATGAACTCACATGACTCTTCTTGTATGCTTATGGTATGGCTGAGCATATGTTTTTATTTTACATTTATGCTTTTATATTATATGCAAAAATAAAAATTCCTGGCATCTCTGTTTTAAAATTCTTTTGGACAGCAGGACTAGGGAGAACTGGAAGTAACTGCCAGATTTAGTAGACAATAGTGGGACTGGAAGACCAATAGTTTGCTCAGTACATTCATATGTTATAGATTATGTTAGATTGTTAACTCACATTAAATGGCTTCATACTTGAATTATCATCCTAATACATTATCCTATCAAAGGATGGACCCCTTATTCCTAAATATTTATTCTCAGGCTACCTTGCCCAATCTAATATATAGACCACTCATAATCTCTAGACAGATCTATCTTGGGTGATATGAATTTAGTCCAACAAATCTGGAGACTGGCAAGGCCATTTTAGGATATCTAATGTTGTACAGTATTTTGCATGAGAGACATCTCATAAAGTTCCCACAATATTAGTGTAGCACATTGTCTTCTGAGGCTGTTCCAGCATTTTATTTTAAACATGTATTGATGAATCAAGTCTATGTTATGTTCAGAATAAAACCAGCTTGCAGACAAAGACTGTGGCTTACTTCTTGGTGGATCAGAATTGCTAAAAGAAGCTGAATCATTCTTGCCAGATGGACTGTATCTTGGAATCTATGTTTGATTCATAGAAAGTGATTAACACATGTTGTTGGTTCATGAAAACTACATTTAGGAAGGAATCCACAATTATGGATATGCGAATCAGTAAAACTCATCTAGTTTATTGTCTGAGTTACTGACCACAGTTACTGTTTGATAAAAGTGTTTTGCAACTTTTTGGTTTTGCAGACTTCTTTCCCAAAATTTAGATATTACTAATAATGATTCAAAAATCTTTCTTTCAAAAAATGTAAATCACCATGCAGAAGACAACAGTGCCACACTTTTTCTGTAATATTGCCAAGAAAAGTACATGGACACAGCTATAAGAGTTAAGCTGGACTTAAAGGTGCCTTCACCATTTCAGAACATTTCTAAATCTTGCATATAAATGTTCAAATGTTTTCACATACGAAATGACATAAATGGTTATCTAAGCCTTTGTTTTTTCCAGCATAACTCAGAAAATTCTATGAATATGTAGCATTAGTCTGCAATGTCTTAAAGCAGCAATAACCGTATCTTGACATGCAAACACTTATTTTATAGAAGTATTAAGATTCTTTACTACTAAGTCCCTGTTAGTTACTTTTGGCTTCTTCATTCTCCACTGATTTCAGCTTCTCTATGTTGAATTTTAGATTATAGTATCCAGGGTTATGTTTTATGCAAGCAATTTGCACACTGATGACATGGAACAGAGAGATAGGTGGGAAGATGGCTGGACTGGCAGTCCAGTATATAGATGGTCAATAATAAATTTATTTTGGAATTCCTCCTTCAGATTCTTGACTCCTCCCTAAATTTGAAAGGCTAATTATTGCATGGTTTAATATTACTAGGTGAACAGAAATTAAAAAGTATCCCTGTATCTATATTTATATATCCCTTACCCGTCTCTTTAACACTACCCTTTAGAAGTCTTATATAGAAGAATAACACACCTTGTTCTTGATCTTTCGCCTTACTCTCTTCAGTGCTTTCTCTTCTGCTTTAGTCAAGGGAAGCTTGGTTGGGATGGGATAGCCCTCAGCAATCAGGGTGCGTTTTTCCTCTTCAGTTAGGAGCAAGGGCCCTGAGGTCCCTTGTAGTTTCTGGAAACAAGAACAAGAGCAAAACATTTTTCCAAGATAAACATTTATAGTCTTATTTCAATTTTTCTGTGCAAAATAACAGATTGTCGAAGTCTTACATTGTAAGAATGAAAACAAGGGATATTAAGGAATGAGAAAATAAAAGGTAGGGGGGGAAAAGGGAAAGGCAACAACATTAAAACAATTTTTACAATGATACAGCATTAACATCATAACATTTTAAGCAATACTATAGTTTTCAAGGAGAGATGAGATGGGTCTCCTGGCCCAGAGAGTTCTTCAGCATAGACACCATAATCATATGGCTCCATGAATTGTGACTCAGAAGAGTTTCCTCAACAAATCTTGTTTGCATGTTAGGGTTATGTGAAAGGAGGTATTTAAATCCTAAACCATTTAAATCTTTAAAGATAATGGCTGAAGTGCAGATTTGAAACCACTCAAATGTGTACCAATAGAGTCACAAGCTCAAAAATTCAGCTCTAGTCAGAACTTTAACTTTGGCTTAAGTGACTTATCTCAGGTGAGGTTTTCTGATCAGCTTTCATACATGACTCCATGCAGTGTACATTCTGAAGCAATTTAGCTTCAGCAAAACCTAAGGTTATGTATGACTATGATTAGGATCACTTTTTTCAAAAACCCATGCACAGTTGATGGAGCAGAAGGTACCTGTAATCTAGCTACAGAGTTTTGCAGACTAAAACAACCAGGCACATTTTCCCCCTGTGCCATCATTCAGCTGAATACTTGATTAATGCTGTGTGATAGATCACAAACTACAAAGAATTCAAAATTAACACAGAAGTTCTGTCAATTGTGTTTACATACTTATCAGCATATAAGGTCTCTAATTCTACACTTTATAGTATTTCCTTTCTGTATAGGTTTTCTGAATGTAAACTTTACTCTAACTTCATTATTGCTATATTACTATTCTATTTACTGTTGTCTTGCAAGTACACTGAGAGCTGCTATACTGGAGCCAACTTCCATGAAAGCCTAATCATGCTTGGCCAATAAAGTATCTGTATCTGTATTCATATCTGTAGATGAAACTAGACAAATCGTATCTGGTCACAATATTTGACACAGAACAAGTATAGTCACATTCTGGATTTCAAATTGGAATTTAGAACAGATTAAATGCTTAACACAGATTATGGAGGCCCATAAATCATAAGTACTTCTATCCAGTGAAGTGCCCATACAGCAAGGCTTAGGGTCTTTAACTCAGAGATCCTGCCCAGCTTCTGGCACTACAAACTTATGGGGGTCCATCCTATCTCTCCTCTTACCTCCGGTAGAGGCCTTCTGAAAACATGAAAGTAACAAATGCCACTTTAGCCTTGTTCTGCAGTGGACCAGAAGAAAAGACACCAATGTCACTGCCTTGGGGGACAGAAAGAGAGCAACAGAAGGGAGAAAACAGGAAGGAGAAAAGCTGGCATGGGAAAGGATGGGTGAAAAATTAGGACTAGAATTGGGGAAGAGTGTTTCTTGCTCAGGCCCTCTTCAGCCTTCATTTAATCAGATTTAAGCTTAAATGTCTTTTTACTATATTACAAATTTAAGTACTCATCCAGAAACTCCATGGATTCCCTAAACTGAGTTGGAAAAGAAAGAAAAAGCTAAATATAATTAGCATTTTGATGACAATCAATTCTAAATTTCTGAATAAGCTTTGCTTTCAGGCATATCAGAGCCTGATAAATGGAATAATGGAACCATTTTTATCTTTCTGATTTCTGAAATACTCTTAATTAGTAGCAAATTATAGTTCTGCCAGTATGAGAATATAGGAAGTGGTTTCAACTTTTACCCTTCTTCTAGATTCTTTCTGAATTTCATGCTTTGAGCAAGGAGATGACTTATTCTTGCCAAGGGTTCTATCCAGAGTACAGACTATCACATCCCCCTATTGGACAATTCTCCAGCTGCTCTCCCCTCCCAACTTTCCAATCATTTTCCTTCCTGTGGATTTGTCATACTGAATATGGTATCTATATGCATGTGTTTGTATATACAATGGAATCTGTGGAAGGTGGGGTCAAAATCAGCAACACTGTGGATGGAGCATCACAAAAAAGCTGGGGCTTGCATAACACTCCTCATATTGTTGATTTTGAACCCCCAATGGACATTGCTGTGTGTGCTTATGTATGTCTAGAAATTAAATTTATGCAGTAAATTGCAAGTTAAACATACACACATACCAACTTTAGAATTAAAAATTTTCTCCCATTGTGTAGTTCTCACATATTCGCTGGAGCTACTATAGCAAGAGCACTGCAGTACTATAGTAGTTATGTTTAACATGTACAATATTGCTGGCTTAAAACAGCAGAATTTTTTTAAGTATTCTTGTTCTTTTCCTCAGCTACTGACTTTTCCACTCAGTGTTTTTTCTTACTAATAAGTCCACTGGTGCACTATTCCATTGTTTTGGAAAAAGGATGGTGTACTACTGTTAGAAAAAGAAAGCCTAGTAAAAAATCAGGTAGCCAAGGAAAAGAAAAATGGGAATCATTTTCAGACTATTCCAGCAGTTTTGATAAATTGTGGGCTTTGGAATCAGTTGGTCAGTCTTGTCTCTGTGAAGGGTCAGCCTAGAAAAAGGGGTCAGCCTAGAAAAAAAAACACAACAGGGAACAGATAGCAGCACTTGAAATGACAGAAGCAGGAAAACTGTACTTTGAAAGCAGAGCAGGAAAATGCATCCAGATATTGCATTTGTGCTGGGTTGGAGTGAATACAGAGCAACATTTTCAGTTCCTGTCCTCCTAAAATTTGCTGGATAATACAAATGAAAGGGCAATCTGGCATTGCAGTTAAGCCCTAACTCTCTTCTCTTTGCTTACATGTGGTGCTGTGAGGAGAGGAGAAGACGAGATTGCTGTAGAAGACCGAGCAGTGGGACGGGCTGGGCTGGAGGGAGGCAGGGATCTTGGGCTCTGAGATCCATCACTGTCACTGCCATGGCTGCTGGGAGGTGTTGGTGGCATCTGCACCATGTCATCTAAAGCAGACAAATATAGAAAATAGATTAACGACAGACTTTGTTAATCATACAGAATAACAGAAAAAAGTTACTTGATGAAAAATGGCTGTAAGTTTAACCAGTTCCAATCAGTTTGAACTGCAATATGAGCCTTCACCAGTTGAACCTTATTTGTGAGAGGCAGTCTTTTTTTTGGAAAATGAAAAAACAAAACAGGAGATCTACTTTCTGCTCATTGTTCGTTAAAATCTCACCAACCTTACTTAGCTGTGGGCTTATTATTTTCTTGTTTTGATCCTATGTAAAAAAGTCCTACCTCAAGTGCATAACTCACACTCCAGGACAAGTGGGAACCTGCCTCCAAGTTTAAGATGTATCCAGACTTGGGACTGAAGATACTCTGGGGACAGCGTGTAAGGAACCTTATGGGGCCATTCGCAGGCAGTATTTGGGCATCTAATAGGGAAGGGCTCAAAAAAATTCAGACAGCAGGCACAAATGTGCATTTGAGGTCCTATCCCTTTCGAACATATGTTGTATGTCTCACATATACCCACAAAGAGGGCAGAGCTTCAATTACTATTCTTTTTCTTACTCTTTAGCTCTACAGATGAACTCACCAATGCTGTTACAACTTTCCTACGTCCTTCTTTGATTTCATTTACTGAGCTTTGATTGTGGCTAAGATAAAATCAGTGAAATCAAGCTGCTTTCCTTGATTCTTCCTCTATCTTGTAAAAGGGGAAATTGTCCCAGAGGCATATCAGGAATTAGAGAGAGTGAAGCTTAAATGGAGTTTACTTCACAATAGAATAACAAGGCAGATGGAGATAAATTACTGTTAATTCTTGAATTCATGAGCTATCTACAGTTTCTTTCAGGAATCAAACACAACCTGTTCTAGGTCATGTGATAGACATTGACCACAATCTTCTGTGTCTGTCTCCCTGCCCCTCTTCTTTCCTGTCATTTAGATCTCGAGGTCGAACTCTTGTGCACATTACTGAATTTATGTGCAGGTGTATAGCCAGAACATTCCCACTGTTGCATCTATTCTGTTCTGAGTAAGTTACATCTTTCAGTTGCTGAATTCCAATTGTGGGAGTTGTCCCACAAGTCTTTTGGAACAAGTTCTCCTGTGTCATTTGCCAGAACCTGGATTTGCTGCTGGCTCTCCCACAAATCTTCTAAATTTCCTGGGCTGCTGATAGAAGATGGTGCTCTTGCTAATGATTACATAATAAAGAAAGCCTGTTCTGTTGGAACACATTATGAAACAAACATTCAAGATAGCTTAATATTTTCTGTAAATTATTGTTTGCTTATTTGAATATGAATTTCCAGTATTCAGGAAGGACATTACATTTTTAAAGCAAATAAATAAATGTGCTCATTTGGCTAAACAGGTCCCTCTGTGCAGTGTTAGTAACTGCCGAGCAGAATTCTTGATACTGTTATTTTTCTGGAAATAAAGTGATGATCCTTTACAAGGCACATTAAAAACTGGCAGCATTCACTAGTATCTTCCAATGACATGCAGCTCATATCTAATCTAAAAAAGCCAGATAAATATCGGCTGGGTTTCAAGTAAAACTACTGAAGCTGGGCAAGCTTTTACTGACTTCATTTAGAGCTCTGGCTTCTTAAAACTTTAACCATGTAGGTATAGGTTTTGTAAAGTGCTCAGTTATTCTACTAATGATGTGATATGAAGATTGTCATAATTAATGCAAATTTCCCCATCCTTTTTCTGAAGGTGTTATATGATGAACTCCTGGTGGACTCAAGGAAAACCCTAACCTTTAAAAATTACAGGAATGTTGATTTATTAAAACAAAAACAAAACATAACAACATTCTACTGATTCTCAATCCAGAAGGCTGGCAATGTTGACTTTTGAGCCAACTTTCCAGCACTGCTGATCCTCAAGGTTTGCATTTCACAAGTAAATCCTTAGAACAGACATAAAGTTGCTGAAGGGAAAGAATATAAATACATAGGCTGAATTGTAAAATTATATCCAGAAAATGGAAATTGCCCCAATCAAACAGCTATGAAAATTAACTCTCTTACAAATTGTTTCTTGCAGTCTCTCAATTAACTGTTTGTAACGACAGGGCAGATATATGTTCCTGCTCTATTTTGAAATTTGAATTTAATTACCTTAATGTCTAACAGATAGTTTATAAATCTTGATCGCTACTGTTGCAATGATTTGCGTTTTATTTTCCAGAAATGCATGCAAATATTAGATAAAAGAAGATTAGAAATAAATCCTGTATTTCTACTGCTAGTATGTCACCATTGCAGGATTCTCACTGGTAGTAGTACTGCTACTATTACTACTAATGTCCATCCCTTTTGAAAGAAATGCATTTAAGTGCTGATCACTATTTATATAGCCCTACATGGTGAGGGGCCTGATGATCTGAGGGATCGCCGGTCTCCCATAGTATCTGCCCAGCCAGAATGCCTATCGCACACAAGTCTGTGAAGACTCTCATTCGTCCAGGGTAATTGCATCGCAACAAAGTTTAAAAAACAGGCATCTGGACTGGATTT
>JANHZU010002459.1:0-12606 GCA_032468055.1 Acrochordus granulatus | reverse complement strand
GGAGTTCTTGGTACTCGGTTGTTTGCTTGCAGACATTTTATTACCCAACATCATGTTAAGTAATGTTACCTACCAACCAACCAGTCTCAGAGAGCATCAAAAACTCCACACCTCAAGGAACCTTTAGCACCTTAGAGAGCATCTAGGAAGGCTTCCTCAATGAAATATTGAAGGGAAATTGCTGCAACAGCAAAACGTTATACACAATTCTTGGCTTAAAAAGATCTGATGTTACAGCATCTCCAGTCTTATGGAATACTGGAGTTTAAATCTGTTTGTTAAATCTATCTGTTTTTCTTAACTTTGAAATTGCTAAGATTCATCATAAATAGATATTAAAAACTATCCTCAGAGCCAGAATCCAAAGCTAATTATTTGTAAAAACTTCTCAAGCCAAGAACATTAGGAAGAAGCAAAACTAGGACACTCCATGGTTTATCTTAGTCTGAGTGTTCAAGTACTGCTGAGCCACTGACCTGAGAAACATGGCATTTTTTAAAATAGCTTATTATATCGCAGGATCTTTGTACCTTGTTTCTGAAGAAAATTCAACTTTGGATAAGTTCTTATTGAAACATGAAGGTAATGCTAACAAGGTTTGTCGCAAACAGTTCATTACCTATGCAAGTTTGCTGGCATCTCTTGATAAAATAATGACCTCCATGACTTCCTAGCACCAGCTTTCTTCTTTAATGCATCCTCTTCCCACCTCCCCCCCACCAAATAATTCTGTAGCTCTCCATGACTTGCCATTGTGTTGCAATGAAACTGCTAGTGGTCTTCCTGTTTACTAGAATCAGACTGCTTGTCATCCTCATATGGAAGGACCTGGTCTTGCTGGTTCGTGCCCTATGGGGCTCTTTGCCACATTGGCACAGACTTACCTGATTAATATGGTGATCAGAATATGACAGCCCTTGATTTCTTCCTTCGAATTTCAACATAACCCACCCATATATTTATGCCTATAACCCTCCTCTAGATTTCCCACTCAGTACATTTTTGAAAGGTTTCAAAGGGATTTTTGATTCAAGAGTTTCCTGGTTTTTACTTTCTGATGATGAAAGAAAACTAAAATCTAATACTTGAATTTCAAACTTACGCTTCTCTGATGCATGTGTTTCTACTGCAGAAAAGCTCACAGAAAGGTCTCAAAAGTAGGTAACTACACTTACTGACCAATGTATCCTTAAAGCACCTACCTAATATTTCCACCATCTTGTTTCCCTTCATCACTAGTCAATTAAAATAATAATGCAAATTACAAATTTCAAGCCGGATATATAACGTGATACATTGCTAATAATAGTATAATATTCATTGTCATAAGTCTTTTTTTTATAATTGTGGATGCAGTATGTAATTTGAGTCAATAATTTTATGTTGCATAAAATGTAATTTATTATTTTTTGATTGCCTTTGGTAAAAGATAATGGAATACTTGCTAGAATTTTTAATATATTTGCATAAAGCTTAAATCATGATGATCATTGTTGTTGCCACTTTATCTTTTGTCTGCTTTTTTGTTTGTTTCTGGGATATTTATCAGAAGGCTGCTAAATAGTTTTCCAGTAGTGCCCTTTAAAGAGTATACAGTATAATGAAGTCTGGAAGCTACAACAGCATGCATTTTGCTTACTTAAAATATAAAACATTCTTCAGTAGATCTTATGGTGACAACTAAAATGAGGAAAATTGATTTTTATTAATTATTCATTATTGTTCTGTTGCTTTTATCATTATTTAAAAGAAGGACCTGCAAATAAAAATTGAAGTTCATGACTTCAGTCAGCCAATCAACCCACCATGCTAGTTTTTAGAATAAATAATCTATGTTCAGTCTTGGACTACATTCCTTATTTCTCTTAGCCCACTTTCTCTGATTAAAAAAACAAAGAAACCTGAGAATGCTGAGAAAAATGGGGCAAACTCCTCTACTTTATGAACTGATGGTGCTATTTTTACAACCTAGTTCAAAGCTCTGAGCAATTAGATTTTTTTCTGGGTTCTTCCTCCATAGAAGGAAACTTATGTAAGATGTGATCCCAACCCAGCTACTGACCAATTCCAGATCTACCCAACTATTGGGACATAGGAAGCTGCCCTCTACCATTGGCTGAATAATGGTTTATACGTGAAGTAACAGCAACTTTCCAGATCAAGCAGCTCAGGGATAGAAAAACTGAAGCTATTGTATAATGAATCTAATTGTCCCTCTAACTCTATTGTCATTATGGGCTGGCAGTAGCCCTTCTGAGTCTCAGACTGGTGGCTTTTCTAGCTTTGCCTAGAAACACCAAAGGTTTGCCATGCATCAAAGCTATAGCCCTTGCCCAGGAAACAGAAACAAAGAACTCTTGCATCATGAATCACACCTTTAAGTCAGTATTGCCAATTCTGTCTGGCAGCAGATCTTCAGAACAGAAGGCAGAATTTTTATCAGCTCTACCCAAAGATATTAGAGATTAAACTCCACATCTTATTCATGCAAAAAAGTATATTACCTATAAGTATGACAGTTGCATAAATTGGGCAAGCAGGCATAACTCTGTGTTTCTGATAATATTCTTCTTGAATAATTAACAAAACTTTTTTTAAAAAATCCTTTTTTTCATTTGTCATAATACCCATGTATTCCTAATGTTTCACTGAATTGTCCATATACACCTTATAAAAAATGGCTTTTGAAATATACTCACAGAAACATTTAATAAATAGGGAATTAGATTAGCCAAGTCATACTAGAGATGAAATTCTTACATTGATAAATAAGTACTCCAGCAAATGGAGTACTTGGATTAATACATGTATTTATTAAATGCATGAAAGACTGATAAATGGAATTCTTGTCTCGCCAAACTGTATTTGCTTCATCCTAACTTAACATTTGTGTGCTTGAGATGAGACAATGCTTTCATCACACAGGTTTTTGATGAAAAATGGCCACTGTTGATTTCAATAGGCTTTCAATATTAAATTTTGCAATTTACAAGCCCCATCTCAATGCTTAATCTCACAAGCATGACAGAAGACTCCAAAGTAACTGTTAAGTCTTCAGTAGACTTGAAAACAGAGAAAGGAAATCTACATAATATTTAATAAATATCAACCAAGATTTGTTTAAATCTGTTTAAAATCTCTTTTAAAATGAAAAAGGAACCTTTGTCTCTCTTTTTCTTTCTCTGAAAGTTCCTTGAGAGGATACCCACAACCTGGGAAGAGTTATCAGATGCAGTAAAATCCTACTAAGCTGTCATGAGAGTTTTTGTATTTCATTTTCCTTCATTGCTGATTAATAACATATTTTTGCATAAATAGCTGCTTTTGACACTCCACTGTAGCACAGAATTGCTTTTTCACTTTGCTGTTAATTCATCTGTTTGACCATTCAGTGCTAGAACTGATCTGATTGTGATATATGCCATCTATTCCTTCTATTCATTTAATCGTGATTTTGTGAATATTGCTAGAGTAAAAAAAATGAATGGATTAAGCATCAATTTATCATTATTTATCATATGAATTTTTACAACCATTTCCTTCACTGCATCATTTTTTTTAAATTATAAGGGAACCTGTAAGGTGAATAGAGATAAACACAACAATTTAGAAATCAAAGGGCTATGTAGTTCAATTAATACTTGTAATAAAACCTTGTAAACTCACATACTAATATAATTCTGCTTAACATATACCTTTTAACTAATGCAGATACTTCAATATAGATGTTCTTTTTGCACACAACTTCATAAAATATATACTCATGAGGAGAATAATCTTTTCAAAGCATGGTTTTTAAGGCAGATTATGCTATAGTCCATTCCCTGCTTTCTATATATAGAAATCAATTCTACGTTACATATGCAATCAATTCATTTTGTCAATTCATACAATGAATTCACTGAAATTTGGCAAATTTCTTTTATATCTATTCTATTGATGGAACTTCTCAATATGGGAGTAGTTATGCTGAGGTTCTGTTGACACATACAAATTTAATTGTTCTCAGAGTTCCTATCTCCTGTAAGACAAAATCTTACAGTCAAGCTCAACCCCTAATGCTTCATGGACATGCCCATGTAGTTTTCTTGGCCACAAGGTGGATGAGGCATTCTGTTGCCTTCTTCTAGGATGTTTTTCAAATTCTCACTCTGTAATATCACCTTTGGATTTCTATCCAAATGCTTACCTTGTCAAGCACTGCTTAGCTTTTGGGGAATCAGCTAGGTGTTAACATCTGTTGAGGACTCACATATGTTAATATGTATTAAGACAATAGATTTAAAAAGTTGTGAGATCAGCTAATTCAACCTTTTGCCCAGTTCAGGAGGCATTAGAGTCACTAGAGCATCTGTGATAGATAACCACATATTCTATTTCAAGACTTTAGTGACGGAAAACTCATCATTTTGTTAATAAATGCAAACACTCATGTCCCTGGAATATGTTGGAATACAAAAGAAAAATCAGTCTCCAGAACATTCATAGCTTTTGGGTCCATCCTCAGGCCCATTGTCAAAGTGGTTAAAACCCCAAACAACTCACACACAGGTTATCCACTTATGAAGGGCAAAGACTCCTGGATCTAAAAGAAATGGCTGGGTCTACTACATTATGTGCGCAAACTGCTCTGACCAGACAGCGCGCTGGTTAGGACAACGATTAAAGGAACATGACCGGGCGGTGCCAATGTCACTAGTGGCAGCCTATAGCTACGAATACAATCACACTTTTGATTTTAAAAGGACAGCCATTCGAGGTCAGGTGGGAGGAGGGAAATAGCCAGGGAAGTCACTGAGGCATGTGAAATGGGCTCTTTATCAGTAAATCAGTGTTTAGACCTGCCATCAGCTTATCAGGTGCTTTGTGGTCAGTTAAAGAGCAGTAGTGCAAATTAAAGAGCAGTCATGCAAAGGGAAAAAGGGATGGGGGAGAAGAAGGAGATTTAAAGCAGCAGAGCACAAATGTAAGGGCTGTGGTGGAGAGCAGTGGATAACTGTGTGAGAGTTGTTTGGGGTTTTAAGCACTCTGATGATGGGCCTGAAGACAGACCCAAATGTCAGAATAAAAAACTGAATGTTCCAAAGACTGATTCTTCTTTTGTATTTCACCGTTTTGTGTAGCATCTACCTACCAAACATTTGAATATTGTAAGTATATCCATCTTCAATCACCTCTTGCATAGTCTAGGCATACCTAGATTCCTTTAATCACTCCTACCAGACTTGTTTCCAAGACTCTCACCATCTTAACAGCCCTCCTCTGAACTAGTTCCAATTCATCACGGTCTTTTTTGAACAATGATACCATAAAGATTGTGGGAACCAGATGATGTCAGAGGAATTCAGTAACTGTGAGAAGAGGTACACAGCCAGATGTTCAGACCATGGGAAGGAAATGTTTTAAAAAGACACAATTAGCTAAATTTTAAAGAGAATAAAAACAAATTTTAAAAGAGTAGTAAAGAAAATAAATAAATAAAAAGCGAACAAAGAAAAAATAGAGAAGAAAAAGAAAAGAAAAAGTTAGAAAGAAGCAGATTCCAATCTTCTTAATAGCAGTTAAAAGAGCATTTATATTTCAACTTCTCTTTCTAAAATTGCAACATGATTGATTTGATTCCATAGTCTACCATTTTCCCCTTTTTTCAACAAAAGTCCATAAGGGCTTTCAGCTTGGCACAGTAACCTTATGACAAACAAGCTGGCCTCTGTTAAATAATTAATTTTCTTTATTTATTACATTTATATGCCACTCATCTTATATCCAAAGTGATTCTGTGAGATTCACAATGCAAATAATTGTAGTATGTTTGCCCAAATGCTCACGAACATGCTGTTTATTCATCTGATGGGATTTGCCCAGTATAGATATCAAGCTAACATGTCTGTAGTTTCTCTAGTTCTCCCTTGTCACAGGTTCTTTTTCTTAAAAAGCTGTACTCAGATAGATTGACCCAGAGTCAAAAGACACACACACACACACAACACCCTGGAGTCTCGCTAGATATTGTGTGTGTGTGTGCAAGTGTGTCTGTTGGGAAAGTTAATAACATTCTATGAGCCTTGGCCAAAAGTCATGCCAGCCGCAGGACCATGGAAGGAAGCATCTTCAAATAAACACTGGCTCCCCTGGCTGTGAATATCAGTGTGATGAGCACTGCCCCCTAGACTCAACGACAACTGGCAGGGGAAACTTTTAACTTTTTATAAGAGTTCAGGAGATGTTTTATTTAAAAAAAGATACAAAAGTGAAATCTGAAACTTACAACTCCATGAGTGATTTAAGGTTGCATCTTTACTGGCATCTCTGCTGTGCTGATGGAGAAGGCTTAAATAAGAGGAAGAGAAAGCAGCACAGGTGCCTGCGATTTTGCTAAAAAAACTACTTTCTCTTTTTGAAGGAGGAAGTGACATTTGCTCTCTTCCAGTCTTAGGGGAAGATCTATCCAATCTTATATGATATTACCTATGGAAGCCTTCACAGAATACTGAGATCCTACTATCATTTGCACTCTAGGATGTAATCTATCATTGGATTTTATCTGATTTTTGAAAATTTATCAAAACTTAGCACTATGATTAATGGTGTAACAGAGCTTCACCAATATGTGTAACTTTTGTTCCAGTTTGTCAGAGCCTGTCGTACTGAGTGATGGCTACAGTGTAGCCTGAAAATCTGCCAATGCCAGGTGATGTTGGCCGTTTGCAATTTAAAAACTGGAAATGTGCACTTTTCCTCCAATTTTCTTCACTGCTCATTCATTTAGCTTCAACATTCTCTGGGCATGAGATAGCAAACAAAACAAAAATTAATTTCATCAGGCTTTTGAATCTAATCCTGATTGAAATTCTGAAAGAAGCTGATTGTAGAATATAAAAAGCATGCAGAAGCATGTTATCTGATCCTTATAGTAAAGAATATCTGTAGCTCAGGGTTCTGTGGAGTCCTTGGTGCTCTCTGAGTTTGGCTGATTGCTTGCAGACATTGCAGACACTTAATTACTCAACATCATCACTGTGAGTATGGGGTTTGCTCCCTGTTTCAATTCTTTGCACAGACTGTTGAGGAAGATACTATACATTGAAATGTAGGAAGAACCCAAATATTTGTCTTTGTGGGGGGGGGGTTGCTTGACTTCCAACTAATTCTGGCATACGACTACAAGAAGTGAAAGCTTCCCCAACTTAAGAAGTCTTAAATATAAACTGATTCCAGTTTACTTCATGATGGATCCTACTCCTATGACAGCTCTGAGTTCATTTTCCCATTGCTTTGGTCATAGGGTGAAGAAAGAGAATCAGATGAAACTGAGGGTTCATTAAAAACCTAGTTAGAAAGAAAAATAGAATGGAACTCCTCTGATCAATGTTACTCCAGTGGAACTTCCTCAGGGTCCACTATAGGAACTGATGTGCCATAGAATTTTCTTCCTTCTCAGAGTAACTTAGATCAGCATATTTTCAGACTGTAACTTGACAACTTCCCAAAAAATCACATAGGATCTAGAGACTTGTAAAATGTTTTAATTTGTGCAGATTTACTGGCCAATTCTATGAATCTCTATTTCCAATCTGTGTTGGATGGTAGAAAAAGCAAAGGAATACCAGAAAGACCTCTACATGTGCTTTATTGACTACACAAAAGCTTTTGACTTTGTTGACCATGACAAGCGTGGAACTGTCTCAAAGAACTAGGAATATCACCATACCACATCCAGCTCATTCAATCATTGTACTCTGGTCAGGCAGCCACTGTAAGAACAGCATATGGAGACACAAAATAGTTCAGAATTGGAAAAGGTACTAAGCAAGGCTGCATCCTGTCACCTATACATTTCAACACATGCAGAGAAATAGTTATGAGAAATACACATTTGGAAGATTCTACCATTGGGGTTAAGATCGGTGATAGGAAAATTAACAACCTCCAATATGCAAAGATATAACATTGCTAGCAAGGAAGATCTGGAGTGGCTAATCCTCAGATTTCAAAGATGAAAGTGAAAAATTTGGACTGCACCTTAACTTCAAGAAAACAAAGATAATGACAACTCTAGAAAACATACAGGTCAGAGTGCATATCGACAATGAGACCATAGAAACAGTACAAGAATTCAACTTCCTGGGCTCTAAAATCAGCCAACATGGTGGCTGTAGTCCTGAGATCAGAAGGCACATGGCACTTGGAAGAACTGCAGTGTCTGGCATGATCTGGAAGAATAAAGATATCAGCCTCCCAACCAAATGCAGATTAGTCAATGCAATAATTTGTCCAATTACTACTTATGGATGCCAAACTTGGATTCTGAAAACAGAATAGAGGCAGACAGAAGAAAGGTGGATGCTTTTGAACTATGGTGCTGGAGACAACTACTATGCATCCCATGCTCTGCAAAAATCACAAAGTCCTAGACTGAGCCTCACCAAAAATGTCACTCAAAGGCAAGATCACCAAAGAAAGGCTTTAATACTTTGGCAATGTCATGTGAACTGACTCACTTGAAAAGTCAATCATGCTGGGAGCAATCAGTGGAAAAAGGTGAAGGGGTCATCCTCGGACTCGGTGGCTGGACATTAAAAAGGATGACACTGGGACGACTGTGGTGGATGTGAAGAAAGTGGTGCAGGACAGAGGGGCATGAAGTGTGATGATCCATAGGGTGGTCAAGGGTCAGACATGACTGAATGGCTGACAACAATGTCTATGAAGACCTGAAACTACCCCAGGAAGGCCTTCAAGGAAGCCCAAAATGACCCAACATTCAGCACATAGGCACTGCCACCATAAAGCTCTTTTCGATCAGACCAGCAATTGCAAAACATGACTGCAGACCACTGTCAAGAGATTTCAAATGCACTTGACTTGGCTATTTTGCCATAATTAATAATACACTTGTAATAAGAAAATCTGTATTTCAAATCCCAGTATATTACATTAATGTCAAATTCCATGATTTCCATTTTCAAAGCATTTTTTTAAAAAGATGAAGAGCGGGGAATGCAGTGGATAAATGTTAAAAGCAAGCTCAATTATTGAAAGTATTTGGCTGGTTGGATAAAGATACCAGCACACAAATAGGATTAGCTTGTGTGAAAAATTATTGATGGCCATGCAATTTACACAGGATTCATAAGCTTAGCAGCTGTGCTCTTGTGATCAGGATTCATTTGTTTATATCTTCAACTGGAAAGAAGCCATGCTCTCTTTCCCATCCTGGACTTACTTTCATCAGTCTTAAAAAATGATGTCTCTGAAATCCATATTTGTTTAATTCCTAATACTATTATATTCCTAATAACACAGTATGTGTGTGTGTGTGTATTAGCTCATGCTCCTTTGTTTACTGCACTGGGAGTAAAGTTTTCTAAATTCTTATGCTAAGGATTTAGGTATCCCGAGAAAATAAGATCTCCTGTGGTCACAGTCACCTAGTATGTTATCATTGAGAATTCTAGGCACCAGAAAAAAGAAGATGGCCTACCATCAAAATCATTTTTCAGCCATTGTCATCATGTTCACACTAAATGGGAAGATGAGAAGCTGAGGTTTTAGGAGTGTAGAAAAAAAATTAGATCTCAATGCTCCAAATTATTTTGTTCAACAAGTCACAAAAAGGATAATTTAACTCTCTCTCAATCACACATAAATCCACAAACACCATCACCAAACTGTTTTCTGGTGTCCTTAAAAATAGTTCATTTGTCAAGCTTGGATCCAGATTGATATGAGAAGAGTTCAGCCATCATAATGGGAAACTTCTCTCAAGAAAACCATGCACATTCTACAATAGGTAACTATCATCAATGTAAGATCAGAATTGTGAAAGCCATGGTATTCCCTATGAAATATAAAATATGGAAGTCAAATGTGGACCTTGAAGAAACAGGATAGGAAAACTATTGATGGTTTTGAACTCTGGTGTTGGAGAAGAGAATATTGTGGACAGCCAAGAAAACAATGAAACATGGACCAAATCGACCTAAAGTTTTCAGTCGAGGTCCAAATGAGCAGGTCCAAATTTTATCCGACTTCAAATGCATTACATAAAAACCTACCTCTACAGACATACTTTAAGGCTAGCAAAGGTGGAAGGAAGGGGAGGAAGAAGGTGACCAGCAACAAGGTGTATGGATTCAGTTACAGGAACAATGGGTGCACCACTGGGTGATTTGAAAGGACAGGATCATCATAGAAAAAACGTATCTGTATGGTTGTTAGGAGTTAAAAATGACCTGATGGTGCACAATCCATCAGTCATCAATGGTCTGTCAGAAAGAAAGCTCACTCCTTTTTGTCCTCAAATCCCCATTTGCTTCATATGTTATATTGCCACAAATTCTATCTCTGTTCATTCCCAAAGCTTTCAGCAGGAGTTCTCAATGCTCCTACAGAGCTGTAGCAATCCTGTTTTCCATCTAATGAGCATAAAGTTTTCAGACATTTTACTAATCATTCATCTGCCAGATTTCAGAAGATTTAAAAGAAAGAATCAAAAATAGGTGCTGGTTTCATAGGCAACTGTAAAAAGAACTGCAAATGTTTAGTCTGAATCCTCTCCTTTCTCTCTTCTACCCTGCTTATGGTGCCTTTTTCTAAAAAAGGCCAAATTGTTACAATTGTCAATAAACAGAATTTAGGGGTGGAGTCTTTGATTTTTTTGCCTCAAATAATAGAAACATCACTGAGAGAAGGAAAACAAAGTTTGGAGAAAGTTCATTTAACTACCCAAGTATCACTTCTTTTAACATGAATCAAGACTTCATTATAGCATATATAATAAAATGCTAAGCTGATTGTTCTGGACACCCATTCTAATTCCTAGAGTGTGGTTACTCTTTTGTGTAGATACCTAGTTTGATTTTTTGCCGTGTTCATTCAGACAATCATTTTGTGACAGCATCCATAATAGACTTTCTTAATTTCAAGTATGCTCACAGTTCTACATCAAAAAAATAGAGTACAACTAAGTATTTAGAAGAATAAAAATAAAAGAGAAAAGTGAAATGTCAGTGAGCAAATTGCTTTAGAGAAGTTGAATGGAATCTCTCACAATCTCAGCAATCACTGAACGTAGCTTCTAAAATCCATAGGTGATTGAGATAAATAAGGTGACACCCACCAGGTATCATGAAACTACAGCTTCCCATATCCCTGACCACCTTAACATTGTGAGGTAGGGGGCCTGAAAGAGAATAACTGTCACAAGTCACTTAGTAATCAAATTCAGAATTAAAACTCAACTGACCTAGTCCAAGTCTAACAACTTAAGTGGACAAATTTGTCTACCTGCTTTATCTTGATTTTTTTATCACATTAATTGAATGCTCTGAATGAAAAGAAAGGGGAAAAAACTAGCCAGAGAGCTATATGTATTTATAGATTTGTGATTTCCTTATAATGCCTCCCCAAAAGATTCAACAAGCTTTTGAAAAGTGGAGATTGTGGTTGGTTTTTCCCTGTTTCTCTCTGTCAGTACATTTCTGCTATTGAGTGGAGATCTTTATCATGAGTAATTACAAATAGTCTTAGGTAATCATCCATGTCATGGTACATTGAGCTCATCTGTGTGAAACTGAGACATCCTTCATTTTCCTCCCTTTATCTCAGATGTTGTTAAAACACCTCCACAGCACATAGTGAATAATTCAGATGTGTTTATTACATCCTTTGACAGAGGTCTGGTGATAGCAGAGGTAGAAATGTAATACCATTTATCTTTCCATGGCATCTTTCATATATGATATCATTCTGAACATCAGTGGGAAGGTCAAAATGACTCCAGACAGTCTTTTTCACTAGGTGTTACTACCCTGTTGCTTCCATTATACATAAAAAGCTGTGTACAGAAGTATGAGTGAAGTAATCGGTATGTAGCTGGAAGAAATGGAAAAGTTTTCAGTGCTCTTTTAAATACCCAGGATATTTCCACTCTCAAGACCTTGAAGAGAACAGCTTGATATTAGTTGACTTGAAAAGGTAAGAGGAACAGTCCTAGCAGTCCCTGGAATGCTGACATGTATATTTGGGCTTTGATTTCTGTGAAATTCAGTCGATAGAAATCCTATGTGTATATGGCTTCATGCTTGTTTATCATAAACATACTTATCTAGGGAAGATTTACAGCCTGGGAGAAGCTTGACAGTTCCCTGGAACTAATCTGTATAACTGTTGCTCCTTTTTTTTAGTTACAGTATAAGGAGGTTTATGGCAGGCCACAGAACTGAGTCTTCTGGAATCCTTGAGCCTTACCAGCTGCCTGAGGATACTACCCAAAGATATCAGAAGTATATCATTTTTCATTCCCACAGTGACAGTCATCAGAAGACGCTTCCTGTTGCAGAACAGATCTCACACTCTTCCACCACAAGGAATCTCCAGATTAGGTAGGTTTCTAGGTCAAACAGGTTTCTAGCATTCCATCTCACTCTATGTTTTATAAACAATAAATAACACTTTTGGGATCCCAACAGTCAACATTATCTGAGTTCTAACCTTTCTTCAAAAGATCAGTGGGATTGTTTGCACTTTGTATCTTAGAAAGTCTTTCCCAGCAACTGGGAAAATAAGCAATTGTGCAAATCCATCTGGGGAAAATTCTTTTGA
>JANHZU010002456.1:0-14168 GCA_032468055.1 Acrochordus granulatus | reverse complement strand
CTCCCCTCTTGGTCCAGTTGGGTTCTTTTTAAAGGATTTTTATAGGGTTGAATTGTTTTTATTATTGTTTTACTGTAAGCCACCAAGAATCATTTGAGTTTGGTGGCATATAAATTTAACAAACAAATGAATGAAAAAGATGTACTAAAGCTAGTATACCAAGAAGGCTTACTGTATATAGGAGAGAATAAACTGGCATACAAGAAGTACCGAATGAAGAAAAGAAAAGAGACATGGCAAGGCAAAGCATTATTTGGCCAGTACATTAAACAAATAGAAGGCTAAGCAGATAATAACAAGACCTGGCAATGGCTAAGAGCAGGAAAACTGAAGAGATAGAAGGGCTAATTCTGGGTGCACAAGACCAAGATTTAAGAACAAATGCATACAAGGCTAGAATTGTGAAGACAGCAACAGACAGCAAATGCCACTTCTACAAAGAAGCTGAAGAAACATTGGACCACCTAGTTAGCTGCTGCAAGAAGATTGCACAGACTGATACAAACAATGGCATGATAAATTAGCAACAATGTGTGCATGGAAAGATCTGCAAGAAATACCATTTGCCTGCAAGCAAGAACTGGTGGGAGCATAAAATAGAGAAAGAGACTTTGAGAGGCTCTGAGACTTTAGAAATCAAACAAACAGGCACCTGCCACATAACACTCCAAACTTAACAATTATCAATAAAAAGACAAAAAAGTCTGAATAGTGGATGTGGCAGAACCTGGAGATAGTAGAATAGAAAAGAAAGAACTGGAGAAAACCACAAAATATGAAGACCTGCAAAAAGAAGTAGAATGAGTGTGGTAAAAGAAAGCAAAGATAGTACTAATAGTAATAGGAACCTTGGGTGCAATCCCAAAAGAATTGGAGCACCACTTGATCACCATCGTCATTGACAAATTCACCATCAATCAATTGTAAAAGGTAGCATTATTTGAACTGCTTACATCTTGTGGCAATATCTTTAAAAACATCAAAGAACAGTATCTGCCTATCCCAGGTTCTTGGGAAGGGCTTGATAGATGGACAAAAATGCCAAATCCAGTCTAAACATCTGGCTGATTGAATAACAGCAGACCAATAAATATCATTTTCATTGCACTGCCTTAGCTCCTTTTTTGAACACTAACCAAGAGGTAGCCAAGTGATAGGCTATTTCCCATCAATCTAATTAGGAAATAATCAAAATCATGCCTAGTGTTCAAAGTAGGTTCTGATCAATGATTAAATGGGCAACATTCTCTTCATGGTTTGGCATCTAATTTACAGCATTACTGCCATCTATTGGCCATTATATAATTCCCTTCTGAAAACATTTTACTTGAGGTAATATATCTTTTATTGTTATAAAATACACATCAAACATAAGCTGAAAGATTTAAGATGTAGTTGCCTTATCAATCTATATTAGGAGAAACTGCAAGATCATCAGCATAAACTACAAAGAAGATTAGAGGAACATACTGCTATGCAGTCTTATGCATTCTTCACTACACAAGTTATTCAACTATAGAATTTGTTTGGTTTGCTATTTTGAGGCAGAGGGTACTTGTTTTTTTATTTAAACTTAATTGAAAACAATTTAGGGAAATTTGACATGAAAGATGTAGTAAGAATTAACTGACCTCAAGTAGTTTCTTATCTGAAATGTTGAGTCCCAATGTACAAGGTTTTCCTTGTCTAAGATAGCAATTTGGACAACCAGTGAGGAATAGAAACTAAAAACTTCACATTTTACACCAGTTTTTTCTACCCAAACTGGACTGGAATTTCCAAAAATCCCAGTAAGCATGTTCTTGGGAAAGATCGGTTGAAGAATCATAGGAGGTGCTAGAT
Organism: Acrochordus granulatus; assembly: GCA_032468055.1. Lineage (NCBI taxonomy): Eukaryota > Metazoa > Chordata > Lepidosauria > Squamata > Acrochordidae > Acrochordus > Acrochordus granulatus. The sequence continues at coordinate 12,326 of JANHZU010002456.1, read as the reverse complement.
TGGGAAGAACTGATTCTACATTCTGAATTCCTATGGGGGGGATTAAAAACTAGCATGTTAAAATAAAGACTTCACAGAAAAGGCATATGAAGAAAGTAAAGGAGATGGCTCCAAATAATGTTTCAGAGAGAAAGAGCATAATATAGTTGTAAGAACTATAAAAAACTATAAAGGTATTGGGGAAGGATATACTGTGAAATAGGGTTTTTTTTTCTACATAGCAATACCTAAATGAGGAGTTCTGAGCTTGCTTGTTCACTTGCGGATGTTTCATCACCTAACTAGATAATGTCATCAGTGTGTGATCTGATCTCACACTGATAATATTATCTAGGAGGGTAATGAAGCATCTGCACGCAAACAATCAAGTTCAGAGAGCACTAAGAACTCTGAAGTTCAACCCTGAACTACAGATATTTTTTATTGAAATAACCAAGATGAGCACTAAACACATATTTTTATTTTTAAAGTATAAGTTTTACAGTGATTGATTTGGAATTTTTAAGAAGCACCATTAAACTGATTTGTGATCATGTTCAGTATAACCACATTATAGTTTATCCATTTTCAAAAATCAATCGTACATCTGGAAAACATGATTGGGAAAGTTACTTAGAATCAAGTATAACTGAAAGTAAGTTTAGCAAAGATTATTTTGTTGAGTAAAATCAACTGGGTTAAGTGTCTAATTTCAAACAAGGATGTTATTTATGTGTAAGATTTATTTATATTCTGCCTTTATTATTTTTATAAACAATTCAAGGTGGTGAACATATTTCACACACCTTCCTCCTCCTATTTTCCCCACAACAGCAACCTTGTGAGGTGTATTGGGCTTAGAGAGAGTGACTGACCCATGGTCACCCAGCTGGCTTTCATGGCTAAGGTGGGACTAGATCTCATGACCTCCCTGTTGCTAGTCTGTAATTGTAACCACTAGATTAAACTGGCTCTAGAATGCACTTTAAAGTAAAAGAAATAAAAGTATGATTTGATATCATGTTAGCTGAATAACTGCATTTTTATCCACAACAGCTGGAAGCTCTACATTACTATAATTTCTTGGAAATCTATAGTTGTTTGCAGATGTAACATTACTAAAGACAATTGATTTAAGATAGAAGATTTTCAGGGCAAAATGGTCTGTCAGTTTGTTACAAGACAGTTGTATTGATATTCCACCTGAGGAATGAGGTATACCTGTAATTAATGCCCTGAAAACCCTTTCCCCATCTTTTAATTTTGATTTTTAACTATTTTAGCCTCATATATAATTTTATATACACTTTTTATGTTTTAATATTTTACTTGTACACCACCCAGAATCTCTCTATGAGGTAGATGGAAAATTCCTAAATTTGATAAATAAAATAAATGCATAAATAAATAGACTGGATAAAATTCGTATTCCTCCTCCTCCTTCTGCTATAGGTTTTCAATTTAATTTTGTTGGACCAAAACAAAGAAAAATGGTTGGACTGCATTCAAAATGCATGTTTTTGTTGTACATTTATTAGAAGGACCATAAATATAACTGGAATTTTTAGAAAAAGCACTGTTGGTATAGTTGGCCAAATGCAATCTCCAAAGAACAGTAAGATTGTATCTGGATTGTTGAAACATTGAATATTCTTACCAGCTTTCAAAAATAACACATAAGAATTTATATACAATAATATTTACTCAAACACCATGATATTTTTCTTTATTGGTTGCCTAATTTATAAATGTTTCACAGGATCCTCTTCTCCTGATTGTGTTTTCCATCCTCTTCCCCTGATTATCCTTGAATAATACAGATTCTTTGTTGTGTTAATATAACATAATAGTGACCCCTAGTGATAGCCTATAGAATTTATCACAACCTTTTAGCAGAAATAGCAGTTGCGTCTCTTTGTGCAAGAAGACAGCTTCTAAATGCTCCTGTGCTCTCCACAATACAGTCAGTCCTGTGTGTGGAATTACAAAAAGGTCATAAAGAAGAAAAAATTTTATATCCTAATCCTAAATTACACTTCCAGATAATTAAATCGAGGCCTTAAGTCTTTAAATTATGAAATCTCACTGCATAGGTCATACATATTGGCAGCTTAATAGGAAGGTCTGTATCGTATACGTCTGGAACTTACAGGGTTTAGTTTCTAGTATCTCCAGATATACAGATACATATATGTTCTATTTAAACAACAAAAATTAATTGGCAGTTATAGTAGTCATTGGCAATACTAAACTATGTGAAACATTGCTTCCTATGATTTTAGGACTACTTTATTAAAATATGACTTCTGAAGTTGCTATGGCTACCACTTAATTTCTGTCATAAGTTAATTGTATGTATCATCCACATTCAGTCTGCAAAATCTTTTCTATTTAAGATAGGAATAATACTTTATTTTTTCTTTGTCATCCTTGACTGAGTTTGATTAAGGGATATTTGTTACTTCCTGCTTCTTTTCAATTTCAATTGCTTAAATAGGTAGAATCAAAGGAGATGCCTTGCTGAACTCAGTGAAAATGCTGAGAATAGATTGCATAAAAATGGATGTAATTAAATAGATTTTGGAAGAGAATACATTTTATGTATTGTAGAATACACTGTAAAATGAAACATTAGATTCAAATAATCAGATTGGAATACAAAAAGAGAGAAAGATTGGTAGGTATAAATTTGGATTGTTTATTTGTACAACTTACAGAAACTTTAGAAAAGTCTGTAAAACATGAATTAATATTCACTGGTTGGTATTATTATAGTACAGTAGACATTTTAAGTCTTTACTCATGACAGTTTCATTCTGTTTTTGAGAACGGGACCCAAATTCTTATGCAGTGCAGAAGGAAACCTTTCATATTAGATCTGCAAAAAATAACTTCACAGCATAATATGGACATAAAAATAAAGCCATGAAAATCTTCAAGCTCAATATGAGCAGAATATTCCTCTCTAAAAACAAATGTCATCAAAAACTTTTCTGAAAATAAATATAATTTTTCAGAACTGGGCTGTCTTTCAAAAATGGAGGGAGAATCCTGACATCTTATTTGTGTGCTGCTCTCCCACATCAGGGTAGAATAGTTCTGTGATTGGTCCAAAAGATGTAAAATGTTGTTCCATGATTGAAGGTTATCGGCTAGACTTTATAAACTGAAGAGTCTTGGAAAGAAACTGAATTGAATATGATTAATAAAAGAAATGTAATAAATTGTTTAGAATCATGAATAGAATATATCAATTGCTACTTTTTACAAGCTCCATTTTGCTCAGTGAGACTTCTGAGCAGGACTGCACTGTAGGTTTAAACATATCCAATTAGGAAGTACTGTATATTGAACACAATGGCTATATAGGATAATGTTATAACTGGGTGATTCTGAATAAATGAAGATTAAACAAGCTCAAAACAAAAAAGGAATATAAATAGAATTATCTCCATAATTTAGTTATAAATAGCCAAATTGTGATGAAAGCAGAATTGGAGAAGGAAGAGTGTGATCATTTTAAAGGACATGTAGCTTTTTCCTCTAACATTTTGGAGAAAATTCTTCATTACAAGTTAGAAGATGAAGAAAAAGATAAAACTCTAATGCCTCACCAGGGCCATATAATATAGGATTTAAGGATTTAAATATCTTCAAAGGAGATCAAATGCACCTTTAGCCACAGAAACTCAGTGGATGAGTTTGGGCTTCTTATTCTCTTTTAATCCACTCTATTTCACAGAGTTGTGGGGAGGGGTAAATTGGAGGAAGGAATATAATTTACTTCGTTTTATCTTCCAGGAAGAAAAGTGAAATATTAATACTGTGAATAAATGAATGAGTCCAATAAATAACATGGATTTTCTGCACATGTTATTTTTATTTTCAAAGCAATAATAGTTAAATGAAAATATTTGATATATATTCTGATTTAAGGCTGGAATGTTATAAATACTTATCTGTGGAAACTGCCAGACTTATCTTTGAGTAAATATGCATAACTATATTATTGTTCTGTAAAGTTATAATCTTGTTCATACCTATTTAATAATGAGTGATATTAAATTCAGTGGCCCTTAAACATTTAAAAATTTAAATCTTTCACTTCTATTATGCATCATCTTAGAAATTATTTGTTCAATTCCTGATTGGTTTTCCCTTCTTTTCTTGCTGCTTAGACTCTGCTTCTCTACAAAACTGTCAGAGTGTTGAGCAGAGCCCCAAAACCTAGGAGCTGCAACCAAACCATACATCAATATTTAGGCAATATATTGCAATGGCAATCAGTAAATCAAAACAACAAACCATTATTCTGTGCAGTTTACTGCCTTAAAATAAATCATAGTTTATTTAGTGATCTTATTGGCACATCATGCTCAGCCAGAATTCATTATTCTTATCAGGTAGTTGAGCTTATGGGAAAGGGGCTGCCATCAGGTCCCACTACTTTAGATTTGAAGAACACCCTCAAGACCTATTCATTTTCTCAAGTCTTCCCCTGAACTGGGTTTTATTGTTCCAGTCTGGATTTAACTGTAATTGAATCTGATTTTAGTACTATTGGGGAATGGATATTTTAACTAGTGAAATTTGGAAGTTTCATTATTTTTTATTATATTTTCATTGAAAGTGTTTGGTTTTTATTGATGTTTTATTGCTATATTTTCAGCATGTGTGATTTAATTGCTGTAAGCTACCTGAGAATAAGTAATGCATTTTTGTGGTTGTTCCCTTTTCCCACTTCTTAGTGCTGTTGCTGAAGCTGAAGGCATTGAACCACTGATCAGTGTTCTGAGCTGTAAAAGAGATGGCAGCGTGGCTAGCGCTGCCTCTGTTCTCACAAACTTGGCCATGCAGGAGCCATTACGTCTTACCATCCAAAGCCATGGTTTTATGACTGCCATTGTAGAACCACTGAATTCCTCTAACAGCATCGTGCAGAGCAGAGCAGCTCTTGCTGTAGCTGCTATGGGTTGTGATATTGAGGCCAGAACTGAGGTAAGGCACATGTGTGTCCTCTATATTGGGAAAAACAAATCATGGCATTTTCATATCACACAGCTTTCTTGAATTGGCATATTTTGCTGTATTTCCTAGTAGAGATAAAAGTTTTGGTTCTCTAATATTGGATCTCTAATATTGGTTTTGTCATATTGTCAGTTTGCAATTAGCAGTCTACAGTCTGATATTCATGTTAGTTACCTTCTGGCTTCTCAGCCTGATTTGAAAAATTTCAAATGACAAGTGAAGTTTTAAAAATTAGACTGTGATTCAAGAAAAAAAATCTAAATAAGGTCAGTTTTAGCTTAGCTATAGTCTATGTAAATTCTGAAGGAAATTTTATCTTGATTCAGTAATTATTTTGTTATCAAGTTCATGTTTTCCATGTAGACTCCAGATTTTCCATTTGTAATTGTGTTAAATTATATAAACCAAATATAAATTATATACAAAATATAAATTATAAACAATAATATAAATTTTATAAACAATATATAAATTATAAACAAAATCAAAGCATTTTGAAGTTATGCTTTGTAAAAGCTTGTTGGCACAAGAAAATTCTCCTCTTTACATCATCTTTTATGGTTGGCTGCCTTGTTTGGAAGTCTGAGGACTGCTTCAAAGTCATTCTCCAGATGTCTGTTCATGTTTGTGGATGTACACATAGTACTTCCACTGGGACTGCCAACAATGCAAAGCATCTATAGACATGGCTGCTTTAACATTTTGAGGAGGGAGGCTTCCCTCATATAGCCTCCTCCGCAAAACACCCCCTTTGGATGTTTTGTACAGTTCTATCAAATAGTACAAGGAGAGACCTTACTCAGAAATTCAGTGCTGCTAGTCAATTTAAGGCTATTTGCATATATTCAGACTCTGGGACTGGGAACTTGGCACCTCTGTTAGCTCTCCAAACTCAATTTTAACACAATTTTGAAAACTGGCCAACATCTAATACCGTCACTCTTTTCTAGCTGAAGCATTTATTCACACATCCATCTGCTTGTAAATAAACATGTAAATTTATTATAAAAAATTGTATCTAATTAATTTGGAAAAAGCTGCAATAACATTCCGTATTGGTGGATAGACCTGATGCCAGTTTCAGATTTTAGGGAAGACCCTATTTTAGTGTAATATATTCTTATTGGACTTCTTTCCAGAATATAGTTATTCTTTTTAATTCACATGCTTCTCCCTTGGGAAGACTGTTTCAGCATCACTTTACATAAAGTTAGTTGCTACCCCTAATCACTTCCTTCCTTGCTTGTTCAGAAATGGAAAGTAAATAGAAACCAATAATAGCAGGAAAGTTAGGAAGGTCCAGTAATCAGCAGTATTTCCCCTAATATGGCATGGGCTTCAACAGTTTCCAGAATACTAGCCATGTTTTTGACTTACAGATAGTTCAACAATTTCCTTGTACAGGGACCATTAACAGATGTCATGGTGATGAAGAAATAACTTTATGATCAGTCCTCGCATGTAAGCGAGGTTTATAAAGTAAAGAAAAGCTGAAGTAAGGTTGTAAGCACAGTTAACACTTGGTGACTGCTTGGCTTATTGACTGACCTGCCAGTCCCAACTATGGTTGCTAAATGAGAACTACCTGTAAGGGTAAAAGCAATATAATAATTAAAACAAAATTGTATTGGCCATATTGGGAGGAAAAAAATCAAATTATTTTATAATGTTCAGCCTCACTAGTGGGTACCTCAAACGTCCTATCTCAATTCTATGGAAAAAGCCAAGTCCTTCTGCTCCTTTTTGCAGAATTTATCTTACCTTGGCTAGAAAGGAAATCTCTAATGATATTTCACTATAAGTACAGCCTTAATTGTTCAGTCTTAATAGTTTAAGCATTCTTGACAACAATTTTACTTCTTAGGTTGAGTGCAACCCTTGCCAACCTATTTATATAAATGTTGCCTTTTAGTTACGAAATTCTGGTGGTCTTGAACCACTTGTTAAGCTTCTACATTCTAAGAATGATGAAGTCAGAAGAAATGCTTGTTGGGCTGTTATGGTTTGTGCAAGTGATGAATTAACAGCAGCTGAAATGACCAGGCTGGGGTGAGTTGAGATGCCAGAATGGTGTTATTGGTGATCAAATAATTGTTTAATGATTGAATGCTGAATTGCTTAAGATGCACATAAATATTGTCAGAGAGAAAATGTTCTTCAAATTTGACAATGGCAAAAATAGCTTACACAGAAACAGCATTGACAGAATCAGGGTGCTTGCCTTACTTCCAGTTGGTATCTCCAATAAAATATATTCAAAATTGTTGAGACTTTATGCAACTCTATACAATCTTATCAGAACTTTTATCAGTAAAATCTCCATAATTTGTATAAAATTGCTAGTTTTGTGATTTTGCCACATTTTTACTTTTGAAGAATTTAATTACCAAGTAAATTTACTCATCCCTACTGTTGTCACATTCTGTCTGTTTTATTCTGTTAGCATGTCTCCAGAGAACCAGAAAAGTTTGGTAGATACAGATCTGAAGTCAGATGTATCTCATTATTGCATAACCTGTTTGTAAAACAGTTATAACAAGATAGGAGAAATAGTCTAATGAATTGGCACAATATTTTTTTAAGTCTTCCCTTTTATTTTGTTTTCTTTTGCTACAGTGCTTTAGATATCCTTGATGAAATTAACCTCTCTATTGGCCGCAAAAATAACTTCAGTGAAGTAGCATTGGAAAAGATACTTGATCACAATCTTCCACAGAAATATAGTCAAATGGGGTTTTTAGCATCCACTAACATAATTTTGGATGGGTTCTATGATTATGGCCAGGTAAGTTTTCTTTAAGAATTCATTAACAATGTTTAGATAATTGCTGCATATCTTATTTAGACAAAGATGTGGAATCCTATCATTAGTTTGCATCACCAGTGCATGGAGGTCTTAGCAAGAAAAGACTTCATATCCATGAAACAACTTATTGCATTTTACTTCTCACCATCTGTGTCATGTAAAGATAAAATTTTAAGCCATTTATTGTCTCAGGTAAAAGTAGGATTCAGGTTTATTTCCATTTTTCTTCCTCTAGTCTAGAAACAAGTTTTTTAATAATTTTCTTTTAAATGCTTTTCAACACTTTTCTCAGTTGGATTTTTTTAATCACATATTTGTTACTTTGTTTTTTAAAGATTAAATATCTTCAGAAGTCATTTTTTTACTATTTCTTGTTCCATGATTTGATTTTTATTGTAGGAGGATATATGTTGTACGGCTGTTTAATTTTTTGATGAATAATGAGTGTAGGAATATGAATCCATAAAATTACTATATAACTTCATTGCTGGTGCTTAGAAATATATTAATTTTGTGACATGTCAAAAAGAACAAAAGATCATTCAAAACATGAACAACATTAAAATATTTAACAGAGTTTTTTTTAGTGGTTTAATGTCAGAGTATTCTCTTGTAAAATACAAAAATATTTTAGCAGATATATGGCTTTTTATGACATGCAATAATAAAAAATTGTGATTTAAAAAAATTTAGACTGACTTTAATAGATATCTTGTATGTAAAAATCAAGATTTGTGATTTAAAATAAACTCTTGTGAAATGCTAAATAAACAAATCACAAATTCTTGCAAGTTCTTTAATAAACTAGAGTTTATTTTAAATCAAAATTCCTAGTATGTTTGTAATGATAATTCATAGATATGGAAAAGGCATTCCATATGCATTTAGTGTTTGAATATTCTTATATGCTTAACTGTAAATTAATATTTAGCATTATCAGCAAAAGCTTCCAGTAACTTTCTGTAAACTTCCTAGGGCAGACGCTTTATATTGTATACCTTATTGAAAATTTCTTATAGGTGAAACCTGGTGAAAAATTGTTGTCACTAGAGGAACTCTGTGCTCAGGAGCTTAATGATCATCGTGCTATAATTTTAATAAATGCTAAGCTGTCAGAACAGTGAGTCAGCTAATGTTTCCCTTACCTATATGATGAATGAATCTGAGAATATCTATTGTATAAAACAGTATAGAATGCCCTATTCATGTTCAGTCAGTTCAGCTTTTTCAGTTGCTCTGTTCTCTTATACCTGATTGGCACTGTTCAGATCTTTTGGATTACAACATCCCCAGCAACTGGCCGTATTAGCTAGAGATGATGAGCAAAGAAAGATGTTCTATGCCATTCCTCCCATCCCCATCCATACCCAGAAGGAGTTTTCTTTTTTTGATTATCTGCATCCATTTAAACAATTCTGCCTTCATTAAATTATTTTCTAAATTAATTATTAATTTATATACTTTTTTAAAAGTCAGGATTTTCCAATTGTGTTTCTATTCATGCTCTCCATGATTTAGTGAATGATTTTGTTTAGATTACATCAGAGTTCATAATGATAGAATAAGATTATTATAGAGACTTTCATAACTGGCTTCATGAAGCCAGCCAATCCAGTTCTCCATGGTATCAGCAGAGGTTTTAATTGTTCATGAAATATCCTGGAATTTCTTGCTCCAAAGAATCTTTTGTTTCCATTAAGATATTTCTCCTTTATTCTAAAGGCATTGCTTATAGTAAGTAATTTTAATCTACACCAGTTATTTCAGGTGGGTAGGAGGAGAGCTGGTGATTAACCTAAGTTCACACAAGAAAATTTATAACTGAACAGAGGTTTGAACCCTGCTCACTCTATTCCATTGGATTTTTAAAGAACAGTTACATTAACACTAAATTTTAAATATTCTCTAAATTTTAAATATTAAACATAACTTTGAGATTCAAACTTCTTAAAACATGCATTTAACACAATCTTATCTTGTGATCTGGGGAAAAGGATGCATGAACTGGAGTACATTAAATCCTCAGCATTGTTCATATTTCTAGCTACATCTACACAGTATATTATTTTTTTCTGATTCAGTCACCAACAGCTTGCAAGCAGAATAATTTGTATGACTGCCTTAGGGAATTTTCATCTTCTCAACTTTCATAATTTAGTTGAACCATTCATCTATATCAGCAGAAGAGAATGCACAAAATGGACATAAGTACACAATGAGATGGAAGTGATAGGGGGAAATTGAATTCATCCAGCATAAACACACATACTGTATATATGTATATATAGAGAGAGAAATAGTGTCTATGCATGTGTAATAAAGTACCAATGAAATCCCAAATTGTTTCTTAATCTCATATAAATTTTCTGCTTTAAAATCTCAGTAGTAGTAATTCCTTAGTCCCAGCTTCCATAATTAGGCTGTAAGCTGTATTTTTTTAATTATAAACTGTATTTAATTATAAACTGTATTTTTATACAACCAAACCAAATTCTTTGAATTTTCATAGGCTAAGCATTTCTCTCACCATCATTAAAAATAATTAAATATGCAGATTTTTTATTCTGAGCAATGAGCAGAATAAATGTCTGTTATGATAACATCCTTTCCTGTTTCAGCGAGCCCTCATTTGCCATTCCAGTCGAGGAAAAACCACAAGAGACCACAGTAACTCGAAGTGGGACATCTGTCATTAGTTTCAGGAAATATAGCAGAAGTAAGTAAGTATCTCAATTTTTGTAATTGCTCTTGAATTGATGAATTGTAGGTTTGGAAAATGTAGAAATTAGATCTCATTTTGTAAAAACCAAACCACTTCCTTTGTCTACATTTGAAATAAGAACAATGATAGCATCATTTAGATACCAATTTAACTTCATATAATCCTGTTCACCCTATACATCATAGTGGCATCAGTAACAGGCCATTTTGCCAGGCCATTTTGCCAGGCTGACTAAGACAAATTTCATTGTGATACTAAAATCCTGCTTCAAACACTTTTGGAATTTTAAGTAAAATGAAGATATAAAGATGAGTTTATGAAATATTTTTTATCTGTTCTGATCTTGTACCAAACAGGATGGTGATTTCTAGTAAAAGCTATATACTGTATATAGTATAACCTCAGTTTACGAATTTAATCTGTTCTGGAAAGCTGTTTATAAACCGAGTTGTTACTAAGTTGAAACAGTTTTTCCCATAGGAAGCAAGTAAAGTAGATTATTTGTTCCAAAAAACTGCCTTTGTAAAGTTGTATAAGTACATTCCTATTATAAAAATAATACTAATACAACAAAGTCAAACTTTTGAAAGGACAAAAAAATGAAATGAATATGATTGTGACAAACTGAAAGAAATGAAAATTTAACTGCAAAAAATTAACTTACTTGCAGAGCTTTGAGGTGCAGTAGACTGGGAGGAGGAGAGGAGGGATGGAGGGATGCTAGTATTTGGAAGGCGAGTCACCTTCTATAAGAATCTCAGGTAACTGTCCTTCTGGGGTTCTTTCTCTCTTCTGTCTTTCCCCACTACTGGAACTTGCTTCAGATTCACTGGACTTCTGTCTCACTAAAATCTGTCCAGGGAAGTTTGCTTTTGCCAGCATCTTAACACTTGTCTGAAGTAAGTCATGCCCTGGTTATTTAACATGTTGATGATTTGGTTTATTACTTCTTTGTTTGGGTAATGATTCTCTGTTAATGAAATAGGAAGATACTCCCTTCCTTCCTCTTCTTCAGACCTTTCCTCAGATATCATCTGTTACTGCTCCCTCTGAAAGTCTTGGAGTTCCTTGGTGGTCAGCTCAGTGTTGTGATCCTCCCCTAACTCCTCCATGTCTTCTTCATTCACTTCCAAGTCCATGGACTTGTAAACTCACAGGTTCTCCAAATGGTAGACCAATAGAGGCTTGTTTTAAAGTCCCCATTAGCATTACCACACAACAAGAGAGTTAGCCTGTCCTTCATTGGCTTATGTTGCGGCAATGAATTCTCCTCCTGAGTAATGTAAGTCCTCTTTGGCATTTTCTTCCAAGAGTCCTGTCTCATCACAATTGAACAGTTGTTGGGGAACAAAACATTCAGCCCATATATAGTCCTGGAACTTAGTGATATATTTCTACATCATTTTTGTCAGCACTAGCAGCCTCCCCATCCCTCACTGTACAATGAATGCCACTTAATTTTTTCAAATCATACCCTACTAGCCTTGAAAGATTCACTATCAGCATTCATTCCAGGAGTGTGTTTCACAATGTCAGCACATAGTACCTTGGTTTTTTCACAAATCAGAGCCCCAGAAATGGTATCAAACTGTTTTTTGTTTATCCAAATCAGTGAAAGTTATTCAAGCTCTTCAAGTGCTGGTGATCTTTGCTTTGTAAGCTCTGACATCTCTTTAGCAATATCATCTCCTTTGATAGCCTCATTCTGTTTCAGTATACAGTGGTGCCTCACAAGACGAGATTAATCCGTTCCGGAAGAACGCTCTTAGTGCGAAATTCTCGTAAAGCGAA